>ML823054.1:35921-67041 GCA_009831015.1 Picea engelmannii
ATAGATGTTTCTTTGAGAACTAGTTAGCATGATTTGAACTAATATAAGTCAATGAGGCTAAATGAAATCTAGATTGAGGATAACACATTATGAAAACCTTTCCTAGTACTATCAAGTTGAACTGAAAGGTTGGCCAAGCAAAAGGATAGAGCCATCAGACGTCCTACCTTAATGCATGAACAATAACTTCAATTATTAAAGGGGTAAGGTTAAAGAACTTACCTTGAGAACCCTCCCAAGTGGAGCATTTCACCCTTAATTCTTTGGCCTTCTAGCAGCCTTTTTATTCCAAAAAAGCCTTTAAAAGTGATTATATAAACCTTGAAAATGACAAAACATTAACAATGAAAAGAAATATATTCTCAAACAAATATTAAGCCAAGTTTCTCATTAATATCCAATGGTTTTAAATGAGGGAGGACTCTTCCTTTTATAGGTGAAGAGCCTCCTCAAATATAATACAACACAATGTGCTAGCTCAATACTATGAGGTCAAAACCATTAACCCAGTCAAAACCATAGGAAAATACAACAAATCATCTAACAAATCCCTCAAAACCCTCCAAGAGGCAAATGACCCTAAAGAATGGTCCAAATATAATAATAAATTCCACAAGTGTGGGCTAGAGGGAGAGAATAAATTAGGTGCACTCCTCAATAAAGGTGAATTTTTCCCATGAGAGGGTGAATGATTGAGTCAACATTGTCCAAATACTCCCAAAGATCCTCCAACCAACTCCCTCAAATGATGGAAAGGTCCAAGTCTGGAAGAATGAACTCAAGAAGATGACATTACCTCTCACATGTGTGATCCATCCAAGTAAAAAAGTCAATATAAATGGCATGTGTGGCCTCCTCTATGTGGGTGATTCTCAAGTAGATAAAAATAAAGCATGCCACATCATCAAAAGGTCCAAATAAAAACCTATAACCACCTCCATAATTTGTAACTAACTCCTCCAATGCATTAATAACTCCCATGTGTGGTCCAAGGAGAGATAAATAATGCATAAGTGTGAATGAAACATCCAATTAATAAAGGAGAATGAATTTGAGTGGTCCATGTGGCATGTGTGGCGGCATGACATCCCTCTCATGAATCGATGCACTGTCATGGATCCCAATGCGGTGACATGAATCCCAAGGAAAATGGTATGGATCCCAATGTATGTAGATATGTTGGCACATGGGCAGACCCAGGGTTCAACGCACCAACAACGCACCAACAAATCCCTAACTACCGACCCTTTCGACAACACCTGCGAAGAAGATGAAGTCTCACCCGAGGTAGAGGTAGGGGTGGTTGCAGGACTCAAGTGTCTGCAACCTTAGCTGGGACACAGATCTGTGATTATACTACTTAATAAAGCACTTAGCACCCTCAATTCCTCACTATACAATCAATAACCACTTCGCTTATAAGACAAAACTTCGCAGTATTCACACTAGTCTACAATATTCAAGCACTTAGCATATACAAATGGATCAGAATGAGCATATCAAGCACTAAGCATGAATATCTAGATCAGATCTAACATTCTAACATATAATAAGCACCAAGCATGAATAGATCTATCTAAACATATAAGAGCACTTAGCATATAACATATGAACACATCAAGAAAAATCACAAAGCACATAACACATGGTTTATGTGGTTCACCCCCACCCTGGGGCTATGTCCACCAACTCTTCTTCTTTATATTCTTCGCTCAATCGGTTATAAGCATAGAGCCTCAAAACCCTTACTTCGCACATGACAGAAGATCTGCGCAGCTCGCTAGATCCTTCTTCCTTGCATTACAACACAAAGATTTCTACAGTCTCTCACAGTGACTTGCACTCAGCTCTACAAGTCTCACACAGAATGCACAGAGCACTTACAATCCTTTGATCACATAGATCTAGCACTTAGCCATTCCTTTAACACTTAGCACACCGACCTCTATCACATAGATGCACTACTGCTTTTATCTAGCCTAGTCATCTATTTATATATTACAAAATAGGCATAAACATGGGTAAAAACCATGGGCTGACATCCCATTCCCGTTACATATTCCAAAAAACCCAAAAAGGGGATGAGATCTTGTGATCTCTGCTTCGAATTGCGCTCATCCTTCGACAGGCTGTCGAAGTCCCAAAATAGGTCAACATGACCAATAAACTCCCAAAACTTGGTCAAGAGCCAACATGCCTCCAACACTCACCTGTGACTCGTCCCGAGTCACTCTGGTCTGATCAACTCTACCTCGAGCTTGGATCAAGATGCTTTGACTTGGTGCTTTGCTGTGGCCTCTTGTTCAGTGAACTTCTGGATCACTGCGTTGTTCACTGGTCCTTCTAGGTGTTGTTCTGCTGTGAGGACGACCTATTCTAGCTCTGCTCCTTGGCTCTCAACCTCTGTAAACAAAAAACATGCCTTGTCTTGCATAGGTTGAAGTCATTGAGTTACTTCCATCACTTTTCTTTGAATCATATGGATCTGATGCTGAGCTGTGCGTTGTTCATGAGACCTCTTCATCCTTTCTACAATTGACAGGGCCTTCAGCTGCACCTGTAGTGTATTTGTGTTATGATTCACTTCATGGAGATGTGACTCTAGCGCATGTAACTCCAGGTTCTCAGTGAGGTTTTCGTAGGTCTGGGCACTACAGTTACTAAGATGATTGCACTCCAAGGCAAGAGATTTTAATTTGTCAACTGTGCTGCAGGCAGTTGCTTCTCTTTTGTTCCTTATCTCCTGTGGGGTTTCAGGTACTACGCGGAGCTCTAAGTTAGCGATGCGTTGCTGTAGCTTTTGGATTACCTCTACCAGTTGTGCCACCTATTGTAGAATTGTTTCTCATTCTGTACTTCGATGACTGTCACAGAGAAAAGTGCTTTGTTGACCCTTTCCTTAACTTCAAGTTTCTCGACGAGCAAATTTTCCTTGCTTTGCTGTAGCTCTACGTTTTCTTCATCGCATTTTTCTTGTAGAGCGAGATTTTCCTTTTCTGCATCACTTCTTTGGTCCTCAAGGTCTTTCTGTACTTGCGCTAAAGCATGGGTGGCTTGTGCTGTTTCTCCTTGAGCTCGTCGAAGATGAGCCTCAACTGTATCAACAATCTGGTGTAATTGAGCGGGCTCGTCACCTAGTTCTGGTGTTCCAACTGTTAGGGGCACAGTGGATACTATGCAGCTAGACTGTAGTGCCTACTGCACTCCTTGGAGCTCATCCTTAATCTAAATGAATACCTCCTCCTACTTAGCTTCTTGCTTCTTTTATATCTCCAGCGAAGCATCATTTAGTGCTGTGACGATGAAGTCGAAGTCGTCTGAGGTGAGGGTGGTTTCAAATTTGGTTCTGGTTCCTTTCATTTTCTTCCTTGAAGAAGGTTTCAGAGGGGAAAACTTCCTTTTCTTCGAGGGATCCTCCTCGTCTCTTGGCGATGTAACCTCGCCTTTATTCTGTTCAACTTATGTGCCATCAAGTCCTTGCTCTGTTGAGATGGATGCGGTCTTCATGGATGCACTGTCTAAATCGTGGACCTCTTCTATCTTCTTTATCGTTCTAGGTCTGGTTGTATCTGACGTAGTTTTGGGGTTGTCAACATCAGACATCTCTGCGAAGTCCGCTGGAACAAGGAGGTCCGGTGACCATTCCTTGGTAATCTCCTCCAAGTCATCCTCCGTTAACTTGTAGTATGACTGTAGCTGTTGTTTATTCTCATCAGCGCACGTTGTGATATAGATAAAATGGCGGTCCATTCTGAATTTCATCAAGGGTCTAAACTTGTGAAGTGTGTTCGGGGTTATGCGAGGTGTGGCATGTATGGCTACCTTCAACTAGTTATAATACGTGTGGAAGACGACATTTGATTTCCATTTCTTGTTCATGTCGTTGGAGTACCACAACATACTGAACTTCGCAGCCAGAGGTTCAAATGGCTCGATGTCCGGGAAGGTCACACCTTTCGGCATCTCCCATGCGATGAAAGCGATCAGGATAAGAAGCCAGCTGAAGTGGAATTTGTATCTCTGATCCCACGCTTCCCTACAATCTAGTTCTATATGGTTCATGAGGTACTTCTCCCAATTCATTTGTAGTCCCTCCGTGCACTTCCCTGCGAGGTTGACTATGAATCCAGTCACTTGGGTCAGTCAGTTCTTATGAACTAGCTTTCCTGCGATCAACTGACAGTCAAGGCGCACTGCGCTGCTCTGGATAGAGGCTACCTTGTAGCCTCACGTTCCCTTCTCTACATCATCATAAGTATCCTTTATTCTCTCGGTGAGAGTGCAGTCTGCGGTCTTTCCGGGGTAGAAATACTATGGGTCAGGGCCTTGCATGCTAAGCCCTATGATCCGATTGATAATAGTCTGATCCACTATGATGCGATGGTTCAACCATAAGTATCATCCATGATAACAGGACAACAACAACTTGACGCACACGTTCACTTCTTGATGCCTCCCGAAGTGAGGAATCTTCATTACATTAAGCAGTGTGGGCTGCGCGAGGTTCATGGTCCACTGCTAGGGAATGATTTTTGAATTCTTTCCCTTGGTTATAGTTAGATACTTGTATGGGGCTAGCATATTGTATACTTTCCTGTCACCAAGGTTGAAGTCACTAAAATTCAATGCTGCGATCTTATCCTGGTCTATGCGCACTGCTCGTACCCCCTTTAGGAGGTACGCAATGACCAATTCATATTCAAAATATCTGGGCACACTGTCTCGGTTTATTGCACTGTTTAGAGGTGGTAGATAAGCAGGTAGAATGCTTGGAATCAACTTAGCATTCACAATATCATCTCTATGCTTCGTGCGTTTCTCATCAATTGGCCGGGATGGTCCGGCTCGAGCAGTGGATGGAGAGGATTGTAGTCCTCTTGTTGAAGATTCTTGTAGACCTGTAGACACTCCTCTCTCTGACATGACTCTCTTTGTCATCAAGTCGATCAAAAATTCCTCAGTGGCTTTCTCTGCAGCGCTCAATGCTTCCGACATACGCACTCGGGGTAAACAATTCCCGAGATCGGGGAACAATTCAGACACGGTAATGAGATAGAGAACGAGAGCACAATGATCACTGTATAAAATTGGCTTAGGCTGTGGGCTCAAATTATCGATTGGGAAAAGTTTTCTCGATGAATGGTGCAATGAGCTAAATAGGTAATTCGACAGCGATTGGATTGCAATGGGTATGAGTCTCCATTAACTCCTGTTCGATCTATTATGGCGCAGTCCAATGGTCGGATGACAAACCTTTATTTATTTTTTGTCCGTTTGGAGTGGAAGTTGAATGGATATATCGGCCCCAATGGCTATATTGCTTTATCATGGCGAAGTGCCATGTGTCGCTGTTCTAATATCTTAGCGAAGCTCCAATTCTGCAATTTTTATTTCTGCGAGGTCTCCTCTAGAACCTCCTATAACCTTTCAGTATTATCCCTCTTATTTCTTAAATTTCTAGCCTTGTTTCCAGTGAGCTTCATCTCGGTAATGCTTTTCTCATTCTGACTCTTTTCTTCTTTGGTCTTAGTTACTTCGCGCTGTTGAAATTATTTCCTAGGGTTCCTGGATAATACTTCTTCTTTGTTTGGGATAGGTAATTCAATATTCCGAGGATCCTCTAGTGTTCTCTTAGCTTCGACATCCGGGTTGCGAGCATTAAATATTTGCAATCTTCTCTCTTGTTCTTTAATCAAGTGCGCGATCCTTCTGGTCATAAAGTCTTTTAACTCTTGCTTCTTCTGTTCCAAAACTTCTTATTCTTCCTTTTGTCTGGCTTGGTCTCTATCAATCCAAGGTTTTCCTATTAGCATGGTAAACAGGGTGCTGTCTTCGACAAATTTAATAATCTCTAAGTCTTCTTCTGTCAAAGTTCCATTGAGAGTCATAGGTATCTGAGCGAGCCTTCCACATAGGTTTACTAGCTTTCCTCTGAATAAAATTATTCCTCCTAGTGAAGGGATCATAACAGGCCTTCTTATAGCTTCCCAAGTTTTCTCTAGCATAATATTCATCTGTGTTTCCTCATCCAGAACACAGTCAATGTCGAAGTCTCCTATTATTTCTTCGATGCATTCATTTTCTTTGAAGATCTCTGATAAGATGACATGTCAGTGGTCATTCAGGGTTTCTTTCATCTGTAGCAATGCTTTCTCTGATTCTTTCTGAGGTTCGTCTGTAGGTTCTGGATCTGTCTTAGGGTTTTCTTGATTCAGGTTCATTCTTTCAAGCTTAGAAATCATTCTAGGGCAATCCAATACGTCATGGTCTAGAGATTTACAACAAAGACAACTAGGTATTCCACCAGGGCATTCCTTAGCAACTTGTCCCAACCTTCTGCAACTATAACAGAGGGTTAATCCTCTCTTCCTTTTAAATGATCCCCATCTTCTTCTGTACTACACACTAGGATCATGGGAGCTAACCTGCAACAAATTTTTTCTAGGATCCTGCATCCATTTGTTAGTCCAAACATTCTTTATTTGCATAGGTATAATATGTCTTTCACTATTCTTATCAGATCTACTCATGTCAAATCTTCTTTCATCTATCAATGACCTAGCTTTCAAACCAAGACAGACTCTATTAAGCAGACCTAGATCCATATTCTAGAAACAAAAAATTCCACTTATCTTACTTCTACAGGGCATAAATCTTCCAGATCTTAAATTTTTTAACTATTCTTACCTTTATCAGAGCACATAGCTTGCAGGTCTTACCTCTTTCAGTAAGAAATTTACACTTTTTACCTTTCTTAGAGCACAAAGCGTCAAAGCGTTCATATATTTCTTATTTTATTCAGATCTGACCTTCTCTCTTTAGCATAAAGCTTTTACAGATCAAGTAGAATACTGCACACTAGGGCACAAATATATGCACAAAACTTTCACAATTTCAGGATGAATCTTTGCACATAGCTTCCTCTTTCTTAGTTCCCAACAATCACAGTTTCAGGCCCCGATAACAAAACCATTTGTTCGCACATGGGCAGACCAAGGGTTCAATGCTACAACAATGCACCAACAAAGCCCTAATTACCGAACCTTTTGGCAACACCTACGAAGCAGATGAAGTCTCACCCGAGGTAGAGGCAGGGGTGGTTGCAAGACTCAAGTGTCTGCAAGCTTAGATGGGACATAGATAAGTGATTGTACTACTTAATAAAGCACTTAGAATTGTCAGTTCCTCACTATACAGTCAATAACCACTTCGCCTATAAGACAAAACTTCATAGTATTCACACTAGTCTACAATATTCAAGCACTTAGCATATACAAATGGATTAGAATGAGCATATCAAGCACTAAGCATGAATATCTAGATCAGATCTAACATTCTAACATATAATAAGCACCAAGCATGAATAGATCTATCTAAACATATTACAGCACTTAGCATATAACATATGAACACATCAAGAAAAAACACAAAGCACATAACATAGGGTTTACATGGTTCACCCCCACCCTGGGGCTACATCCACCAACTCTTCTTCTTTATATTCTTCAAGAATAGAGCCTCAAAACCCTTACTCCGCACAGGACAAAAGATCTACACAACTTGCTAGATCCTTCTTCCTTGCGTTACAACACAAATCTTTCTACAGTCTCTCACAGGGACTTGCACTCAGCTCTACAAGTCTCACGTAGAATGCACAAAGCACTTACAATCCTTTGATCACATAGATCTATCACTTAGCCATTCCTTTAGCACTTAACACACCGGCCTCTATCACATAGATGCACTACTACTTTTATCTAGCATAGGCATCTATTTATATATTACAAAATAGGCCTAAACATGGGTAAAACCCATGGGCCGACATCCCATTCCCGTTACATATTCCCAAAAACCCAAAAATGGGCCAAAAAGGGGGCTGAGATCCCGTGATCTCCGCTTCGACTTGCGCTCCTCCTTCGACAGGCTGTTGAAGTCCCAAAATAGGTCAACATGACCAAGAAACTCCCAAAACTTGGTCAAGGGCCAACAAGATATAATGATCATATATGAGTACATGGATCCCAATGCAGCATCATGGATCCCAATGCAATGCCATGGATCTTGAGGCATAATACATGTATCCCAATGCACAATACCCACTTGAAGTGATGGGTCTAGCCTCTTAGCAAGCCATTAATTKGTAGCACYTRGTGAMATCTCTTAGCACAACATAAAAAAGGGGGTTGGTTTTAATATTTTCCTAAGTCTTACCAAGGGGAACAATATTGACCCTTATACATGCATCAAGTCCTAAGACAACACATATTTCCTAAGCACATAGGTGAAAGATAGGAAACAATAATTAATAGTGATGAAATGGAATGGGGAATGAGTTCATGTGATGACCCTCGATGTCTTAGACATGCACAAGTCTTATCAATCATTTATTTATTCATCCACCTTTATTTAGCTAAGATTTTTACATATAATATCCTTCTAGAGATAGCTTAACATTGAGTTACCATCTTTAACATTATTTCTTACTACCCCTTTAAGAATTGTTTTTTTTAATGTTTATTTTATCGAACAAGTTCCTTTTATTTAGATATTCATAGACAAACTAGAGACTAGGGGCATTGGCCTCATAGTGAGGGAGGATTGCTAAAGATTTATATTTGGATTTTGACTTTATCTCTTCACCTCTTTTCCTTATTGGATTATTGACTCGAGGTTTATCAATTTGACCTTTTCTTTCGACCTTTGAGAAATCATACATGACCAAGATGCAATTTTTTATATGGATGGAATGAATAACACTCGGGAGTTGGAAAATTATTACCATGTTTGGGATACGGATAATGATATCTATTTTAAGAACCCAATGGTATAGGTTAATCCAAGAGATGACACACTTCTAACATAAAACATGTTCCCCAAGGTACTACAAGGAAAGTCATAAAACCATGTAATGTTATGAAATGATACTAGGAAATAATTAGGTGTTTACCACTTTATGATGAGATAATAAGTTACATCATCGTTTCCAAATAAGTATTGATACATGGAATGTCAAACAAAGCAAATAGGAACCATGCCATACCGTACAACAATGCATCTATCATTTGAGGAGTTGACATGCAAGTGAGCTACACCATAGTTGAGCTAGGACGATCATGTTTTTGGTGGATATCAAGAAGAACTCTATCTAGATCTAGGGAATATGAGAATGACACATCATGCAAGAAACAACCTGAAACCCTTGCTAGCGTATCCAAAAATGTGTCACCCCTCATGGGGTAACATTTGGCTCCTACTCGTGGACATGCACTCTGTGTGAGAATGTATGAGAACTCCATAATCTCTGTAGACCTGTGACCTACACACCATATAACTTGGCAAATGAAACAAAATTTGGGGTGAATCTACCACCCTAGTTGGAAATAAAAAAAATACTTGGCACAAATAAAAAAACTTCACCAAATATAAACATGAAAGTAAAGCAGGAAAACATGTGTAAGAAATTATTCTAAGGAAAATCAAATGGATTAATAAAATTAGGCAGTGCATGAAAGTAAACACACAAAATAAAGGAAAACATGAATGGAAGGAAACAAATCATTCTAACTACTGCTCAAAGATCATATTCATGCCTACCCTATTGGATAAATAAGGGATGTGGCTGCTAGGTGAAATAAAATATCCAAATCAACCATTCAAGGAGCTTACCAACATATGGAAACCTTCCCTTGTGTTTAATTATCATCCAAAACATGGATATGCCAAGCATCAAGTGGGTATCAAGAATAATCTAACTCACTCTCAAGTCTGGAACCTAGGTAAGGTAATATCTATGAAGTAGAAAGCCCAAACTATACAAGGGTTGACTCACCTCTCCACAAAATTTCTCCATCCAAAGGTCAAGAGGGACAATGTAAACACAAAACTGGGTCAACCCATTGAATTTTCTTGTAATATCATTGAGGACAAAATATTGTGAAGGAAACTCCAACGATGCAGATGGTTTGGAGTTATGCAACAACTTCACTTGGAGTGATTTTTTTGTTTTTTGTTTTGAGGGTGTGTTTGTCCCACACACCTTATTGAATATATGTGGGGGAGAAACTAGGTATTTTCTCATAGACATAGTGCTCCCTTGCACATTAATGAAATTTTTTTAAAGGGACAAATTAGGTTACATATGGTCAACACTCTCTCATTGTTTCCATTATTGTGCCCTCTAATTGACAAAGTGAAGATTTGAATTTATGTCAACATTATAACAATGGGTGTTTATATCATGAACCTCTATTTGGATTAACATGACCATGAGAAGATTAAAGTAGGAAAATATGAAGAAAGTCTTGAAACCTTGAATAAACCTCCACATATTGTAGACATGAAGATTGAGATGATGCACATGTGTGAAAGAGTAAATGTTTGACATCGCCATTTCCAACCCCTCATGTTTAATCCTTAATGTTGTTGAAGAAACAAAATAATATTCATAGAACTAAAAACATTAAATTATTGCCAAAATTGTTCCCTCTAATTGACAAAGTGAAGATTGGAATTTATGTCAACATTATAACAATGAGTGTTTATATCATGGACCTCTATATGGATTAACATGAACATGAGAGGATTAAAGTAGGAAAATATGAAGAAAGTCTTGAAACCTTGAATAACCCTCCACATATAAATTGKCAATGGCAATGTGATTTTGTTTCTTTTTKATGTGAGACACAATGAAAMGATGCAATGAAAAGAAGGGTAATTCTCTGAAAAAATATTATAAAATGTTTGACATGGCCATTTCCAACCCCTCATGTTTAATCCTTAAAACTTATTATTTCATCTTCCCAAAAAAATCTTTTTGCATGATGCACCAAGTTTAAAGTTTGCACATTGCTTGGAAAAGATGCTTGCCACATGTCACATGTCACAAGACTTTCAAAGTTGCATATATCATGTCACAAGATTTTGAAAGTTGCATATTGCATATTCAAGTTCTATTTGTTGCCTAGACTCCATAGCCCAAGAACAAGGCACCGGGTCTTGCTTGCATTCTCACGTCTTGAATCAAGGAGTATTGAATCAATATATACCAAGTCTTATAAGAGAATATGAAATTATCATTAAGGGTATAAAAAAATTACATTCACAGATATATACAAGCCATAGAAATAGCCTTGTGTATATTATCATATGAAAAAGTACCCATAATGTTAATGCATTATATGCATCATTACATGTTCAACTATATAGTGTACATCTAACTGTCTTATAAAATTATTACATGACATCATGAATTTATTTTAGTCTTCTTTTGTGCTTTCCAGGTCTTAAGTAATTCATCCATCTCCATGTCTTCGTTTACTGGGTGCTCTTCAACAGCTGATGTTGTTTCATTCCTTTCACGCTGAGTATGTCTGGTCTCGTACCCACGACATGGATGCTGCTGTGAGGGGCCATCACCTACAAAAATAAAAAATATTAAATTTATATGGCCAATTTTTAAATATCATTGAAGTAGTTCATTAATATTAAAAAAAATCTCTGCAATGTAATTATTTACCAGGTCCTCTAGTCGACACCGTTGGAATGGTTTCCAGCCTGTTCACCTGATCTTCGGGTCGAGGAGGATCAACTATGACATTCTTTTCCATTGAAACGTAAAAAATTATAAGTACATAAATATTAAGTATATGATTAATATATAGACATTTTACCGTCATGGGCCTCAGTCACAAGAACATCTTGGGGTTGCACCTCACTAGGATGGGGTTGTTGGGGAGCACCATGATCTTCTGGCTGTGTTGCACTATCAACACTCTTTTCTCCAGTACTAATGGGTTAAGGGGTCCAATTTATGAAACCATGCCTCGAGAGAAGATGGATAATTTGGTCACCTAGTCCATGCCTAAACAAGCTTGCAACATCTCACAGAGCTCAAAGATGTTGCTCCGTTAGTCTTTTATGCCCTGAGTGGGAATTGGCCAAGAGTCCCCGAAATGGTTTGGGATGTGACTTGCAACTGGGCATAAAACAAAAACCAAGACTCATATTAAGAAACCTTCGTCTCTGTTGGATTCCTGGCATAGGATTTTAGCTAGAGCACCCCTCACTCCCAGTTCTAACCCCTCAGAAGTTGTTTTTTTCATTGATTTCTATAACTAGTGCTTTGCTTAGTAAGAAGTAATGAAACATTTTGATTTAGGGGTCCAATTTACGAAACCATGCCTCGGGAGCGGATGGAAAATGTGGTCACCTAGTCCATGCCTAAACAAGCATGTAGAATCTCATGGAGCTCAAAAATGCTACTCCGCTAGGCTTTTATGCCTCGAGGATGAATTGCCAAGAGTCCCTAAAATGGTTTGGGATGCGACTTGCAACTTGGCATAAAACAAAAACTAAAAATTAGATTTAGGAACCGTCGACTTCGATGGATTCCTATGATATGATTTCACCTAGAGCACCCCTCACTCCCGAGTGCCATGCCTCAGAAGTTGCTTTACTCATTGATTTCGAGAACTAGTGTTTTGCTCAGTTTGAAGCAAACCAACATTTGGATTAAGGGGTCCAATTTATGAAACCGTGCCTCAGGAGAAGATGGAAAATATAGTCACCTAGTCCACACCTAAAAAATCTTGCAGCATCTCACAGAACTCAAAAATGTTGCTCTGTTAGGTTTTTATGCCCTCAGGAGCAATTGACCAAGAGTCCTCGAAATGGTTTGGGATGCGACTTGCAACTGGACATATAACAAATATCAAGACTCAAATTAAGGAACCGTCGACTCTGATGGATTAATGGGATAGGATTTCATCTAGATCACCCCTCACTCACAGGTGCCATGCCTCGGAAGTTGCTTTAATCATTGATTTCAAGAACTAGTGTTTTGCTCAGTTTGAAACAATGCAACATTTGGATTAAGTGGCCAATTTAAGAAACCATACCTCGGGAGCAGATGGATAATTTGGTCACCTAGTCCATGCCTAAAAAATCTTTTAGCATTTCATGGAACTCAAAAATGTTTCTCCGTTATTCTTTTATGCCCTGAGTGGGAATTGGTCAAGAGTCCCCAAAATGACTTGGGATGCGACTTGCAACTGGGCATAAAATGAAAATCGAGACTCAGATTGAGGAACCATCATCTCTGTTGGATTCCTGGCATAGGATTTTAACTAGAGCACCCCTCACTCCTAGTTCCAACCCCTCAGATGTTGTTTTTTTCATCGATTTCGATAACTAGTGCTTTTCTTAGTAAGAAGAAATGCAACATTTGGATTTAGGGGTCCAATTTACGAAACCATGCCTCGAGAGCGGATGGACAATGTGGCCACCTATTCCATGCCTAAACAAGCATGCATAATCTCATGGAGCTCAAACATGCTGCTCCGTTAGGCCTTTATGCCCCGAGGAGGAATTGCCAAGAGTCCCCGAAATGGTTTGGGATGTGACTTGCAATTGGGCATAAAACAAAAACCGAGACTCGGATTGAGGAACTATCGACTCCGATGGATTCCTAGGATAGGATTTCATCTAGAGCACCCCTTACTCATGGGTGCCATGCTTCAAAATTTCTTTTCTCAGTAAGAAGCAATGCAACATTTGGATTTAGGGGTCCAATTTACGAAACCATGCCTCGGGAGCGGATGGACAATGTGGTCACCTAGTCCATGCCTAAACAAGCATACATAATCTCATGGAGCATAAGAACCTTCACACTATTAGTCAATGTTTCAATTCAATTCAAATGGTAATCCACTAATAACTCTTCCTCGGGAGCTATCTTTTTTATTGCGCACAGGACTACCCGATTCTCTTCACGTCCCTCATATATGCTACTCGGTTGTTTGTTTCTTGTCATGGCTCGTGTGTTGTTTATAAACCCTATGATATTGCCGGAATCTTTATGCCTTCCATCAATATAGATAGTCGCTCCCTTATTTTTATCCTTGGTTATTAGTTGTATATAATTTGCAGCAAGTGCATATCTTCGCATACTTCACATGTACTGAAGTAGCCACATCCAATCGTTATAATTGTAACACGGTTCGACATATTCCATCAATTCAGTTACTGTATTGTATTTTACAATTATTCCATCCATGGAAAATAGCCCCAAGCCATGCAGGGAGGATGGTGCAATGCGATATGTCCTATTGTTGACAACGAAGTCAACATCTATAGGAGGTAGTTCCTTAGGTACCCATTGTTTCAACAGATGCTTATACCTGAGTGGAACCTCTATGTCTCCTATTCTTTCATCATCATAAGAGCATGATCCTCCTTTGGAAAGAATTTTTTTTGTGTGTCTACAAAATTTTATTCTGAATTTTTCACCTATGGTCCTTGTTTGCTTATCATATCTACTAGATGGAGTCACATTTCCCTCTATTTGTCCTAAGCTTTCTTCAATCGACGAAGAAATATCTAACAAGTACCTTTTTGGTTGTACCTTCAGTTGCATGTGCATGTGTTGTTAGTTAGTAGTCCATCATCATCCTAGTTCTAATTTATGAACTTTTTTTTTTCTATATTCAAAGTTATAAATAAAATTTTTATATCTTTAGTTTTGGATGCACAATTATACTAGGTTGCAATTACCAATATTAGTGGTCAACAACCTAATTTAATGTGATATCCCTCTTGATTTTGGAAATATTAAGGACATATTAGTGTGATAACACTAAGGACATGATAAATTTATCATATGGATCTAAGAAAAAAATAGTAGTAAGGTTGTTGTTTGTTGGATTTGTGCAAATTAGAATTATTATAAGAAATGTCCATTGAAGATGAGGGTCAATGCTATGGAGTAAGAAATCCAACCATCAGTTGGTGTGTTGCAAATATTGGGTGCTTTAGTTGGCAATATTTCTAAGTCAATCCAAGAGTAGAACTATACAAATATTTGTTTTGTTCAAGACAAGAGTAGAACTATACAAATATTAGTTTTGTTCAAGCCAAGAGTAGAACTATACAAATATCAATTTTGTTCAATCCAAGTTGAAGAATAAGTTAGTTATGGCGATGGTTAACAATACTACAACCCACATTTTTATGTTGGAAGTAGTGATTGTTAAACTCAATGTGCAGTTGAAATTGGTGCAGTCGTTTTTCAAGGTAGTAAGATATAGTAGTTAGTTGACAGAGACATGTAGAATTTATTTAGTTTTTATGCCCTCAGGATCAATTGGCCAAGAGTCCCTGAAATGGTTTGGGATGCGACTTGAAACTGGGCATAAAATGAATATCGAGACTCGGATTGAGGAACCGTCAACTTCGATGGATTACTGGGATAAGATTTCAGCTAGACTACCCCTCACTCCCGGGTGCCATGCCTCGAAAGTTTCTCTACTCATTGATTTCGACAACTAGTGTTTTGCTTAGTTTGAAGCAATTCAACATTTGGATTAAGGGGTCCAATTTACGAAACCATGCCTCGAGAGCGGATGGATAATTTGGTCACCTAGTCCATGCCTAAACAAGCTTGCAACATCTCACGGAACTCAAAGATGTTGCTCCGTTAGTCTTTTATGCCCTGAGCGAGAATTGGCCAAGAGTCCCTGAAATGGTTTGGGATGCGACTTGCAACTGGGCATAAAAATAAAAACGAGACTCATATTGAGAAACCGTCATCTCTGTTGGATTCCTAGCATAGGATTTTAGCTACCCTCAGTCCCGGTTCCAACCCCTCGGAAGTTGTTTTTTTCATCGATTTTGATAACTAGTTCTTTGCTCAGTAAGAAGCAATGCAACATTTGGATTTAGGGGTCCAATTTACAAAACCATGCCTCAGGAGCGGATGGACAATGTAGTCACCTAGGCCATTCCTAAACAAGCATGTCGAATCTCATGGAGCTCAAAAATGTTGCTCTGTTATGCTTTTATTCCCCGAGGATGAATTGCCAAGAGTCCCCGAAATGATTTGGGATGTGACTTGCAACTGGGCATAAAACAAAAACCAAGACTCAGATTGAGGAACCATAGATTCTGATGGATTCCCAGGATAGGATTTCACCTAGATCACCCTTCACTCCTGGGTACCATGCCTCAGAAGATGCTTTACTCATTGATTTCAAGAACTAGTGTTCCGCTCAGTTTGAAGCAAACCAACATTTGGATAAAGGGGTCCAATTTATGAAACCGTGCCTCAGGAGCGGATGGAAAATATAGTCACCTAGTCCATGCCTAAAAAATCTTGTAGCATCTCAGGGAACTCAAAAATGCTGCTCCTCTAGGTTTTTATTCCCTCAGGAGCAATTGGCCAAGAGTCCTCGAAATGGTTTGGGATGCGACTTGCAACTGGGCATATAACGAATATCAAGACTCAGATTAAGGAACCGTCGACTCTGATGGATTACTGGGATAAGATTTCATCTAAATCACCCCTCACTCACGAGTGCCATGCCTTAGAAGTTTCTTTAATCATTGATTTCGAGAAGTATTGTTTTTCTCAGTTTGAAGCAATGCAACATTTGGATTAAGGGGCCAATTTATGAAACCATGCCTCAGGAGTGGATGGATAATTTGGTCACCTAGTCCATACCTAAAACATGTTTTAGCATTTCATGGAACTCAAAAATGTTGCTCCATTAGTCTTTTATTCCCTTAGTGGGAATTGGCCAAGAGTCCTCGAAATGACTTGGGATGCGACTTGCAACTGGGCATAAAACAAAAACCGAGACTCAGATTGAGGAATCGTTGTCTCTGTTGGATTCCTGGCATAAGATTTTAGCTAGAGCACCCCTCACTCCTGGTTCCAACCCCTCGGAACTTGTTTTCTTTATCGATTTCGATAACTAGTGCTTTTCTTAGTAAGAAGCAATGCAACATTTGGATTTAGGGGTTCAATTTACGAAACCATGCCTCGAGAGTGGATGGACAATGTGGTCACCTAGTCCATGCCTAAACAAGTATACAAAATCTCATGGAGCTCAAACATGCTTCTCTGTTAGGATTTTATGCCACGAGGAGGAATTTCCAAGAGTCCTCAAAATGGTTTGGCATGCGACTTGCAATTGGACATAAAAAGAAAACCGAGACTCAGGTTGAGGAACCGTCGACTCCGATGGATTCCTAGGATATGATTTCATCTATAACAGCCCTCACTCATGGGTGCCATGCTTCATAAGTGATTTTCTCATTAAGAAGCAATGAAACATTTTGATTTAGGGGTCCAATTTATGAAACCATACCTCGGGAGTGGATGGACAATGTGGTCACCTAGTCCATGCCTAAAAAAGCATGCAGAATCTCATGGAGCATAAGAGCTTACACACTATTAGTCAATGTTTCTATTCAATTCAAATGGTAATCCACTAATAACTCTTTCCCATGGGCTATCTTTTTTATTGCGCACAAGACTACTCGATTCTCTTCACATCCCTCATAAATGAAATTCAGTTGTTTGTTTCTTGTCCTGACTCGTGTGTTGTTTATAAACCCTGTGATATTGCTGGAAGCTTTAGGCCTTCCATCAATATAGATAGTCGCTCCCTTATTTTTATCCTTGTTTATTAGTTGTATATAATTTGCAATGAGTGCATATCTTCACATACTTCGCATGTATCGGACCAGCCGCATCCAATTGTTATAATTGTAACACGGTCTGACATAGTCCATCAATTCAGTTATTGTATTGTATTTTACAATTATTCCATCCATGGAAAATATCCCCAAGCCATGCAGGGAGGATGGTGCAACGCGGTATGTCCTATTGTTGACAACGAAGTCAACATCTATAGGAGGTAGTTCCTTAGGTACCCATTGTTTCACCAGATGCTTATACCTTAGTGGAACCTCTATCTCTCCTATGCTCTCATCATATAAGAGCATGATCCTCCTTTGACAAGAAAAAATTTCATGCGTCTACAAAATTTTATTCTGAATTTTTCACCTTTGGTCCTTGTTTGCTTATAATATCTACTAGATGAAGTCACATTTCCCTCTATTTGTCTTAAGCTTTCCTCACTCGACGAAGAAATATCTGACAGGTACCTTTTTGGTTGTACCTTCAGTTGCATGTGAATGTGTTGTTAGTTAGTAGTCCATCATCATCCTAGTTCTAATTTATGAACTTTTTTTTTCTATATTCAAAGTTCTAAATAATTTTTTTATATCTTTAGTTTTGGATGCACAATTAGACTAGGGTGAAATTACAAATATTAGTGGTCAACCACCTAATTTAATGTGATATCCCTCTTGATTTTGGACATATTAAGGACATATTAATGTGATAACACGAAGGACATGATAAATTTATCATATGGATCTAAGAAAAAAATAGTAGTAAGGTTGTTGTTTGTTGGATTTGTGAAACTTAGAATTATTATAAGAAATGTCCATTGAAGATGAGGGTCAATGCTATGGACTAAGAAATCCAACCATCAGTTGGTGTGTTGAAAATCTTGGGTGATTTAGTTGGCAATATGTCTAAGGCAAGCCAAGAGTAGAACTATACAAATAATAGTTTTGTTCAAGACAAGAGTAGAACTATACAAATATTAGTTTTGTTCAAGCCAAGAGTAGAACTATACAAATATTAGTTTTGTTCAATCCAAGTTGAAGAATAAGTTAGTTATGGCGATGGTTAACAATAGTGCAACATAAATTTTTATGTAGGAAGTAGTGGTTGTTAAACTCAATGTGCAGTTGAAATCAGTGCAGTCTTTTTTCTAGGTAGTAAGATATAGTAGTTAGTTGACATAGACATGTAGAGTTTATTTAGTTTTTATGCCCTCAGGAGCAATTGGCGAAGAGTCCTCGAAATGGTTTGGGATGCAACTTGCAACTGGGCATAAAATGAAAACCAAGACTCAGATTGAGGAACCATCGGATTCGATGGATTCCTAGGATATGATTTCATTTAGAGCACCCCTCACTCATGGGTGCCATGCTTAAGAAGTTTCTTTAATCATTGATTTTGAGAACTAGTGTTTTTCTTAGTTTGAAGCAATGAAACATTTGGATTAAGGGGCCAATTTACAAAACCATGCCTCGGGAGCAGATGGATAATTTGGTCACCTAGTCCATGCCTAAAAAAGCTTGCAACATCTCATGGAACTCAAAAATGTTGCTTCGTTAGTCTTTTATGCCCTGAGCGGGAATTGGCCAAGAGTCCCCGAAATGGTTTGGGATGCAACTTGAAACTGGACATAAAACGAAAACCAAGACTCGGATTGAGGAACCGTCATCTCTGTTGGATTTCTGGCATAGGATTTTAGCTATATCACCCCTCACTCCCGGTTCCAGCCACTCAAAAGTTGTTTTTTTCATCGATTTCGATAACTAGTGCTTTGCTCAGTAAGAAGCAATGCAACATTTGGATTTAGGGGTCCAATTTACAAAACCATGCCTCGAGAGAGGATGGACAATGTGGTCACCTAGTCCATGCCTAAACAAGCATGCAAAATCTCGTGGAGCTCAAAAATGTTGCTCCATTAGGCTTTTATGCTCGGAGGAGGAATTGTAAAGAGTGCCCGGAATGGTTTGGGATGCGACTTGCAACTGGGCATAAAAGAAAAACCGAGAATCAGATTGAGGAACCGTCGACTCCGATGGATTCCTAGGATAGGATTTAAGCTAGAGAACCCCTCACTCCTGGGTTCCATGCCTCAAAAGATGCTTTACTCATTGATTTCGGGAACTAGTGTTTTTCTCAGTTTGATACAAACCAACATTTGGATTAAGGGGTCCAATTTATGAAACACTGCCTCGAGAGAAGATGAAAAATATAGTCACCTAGTCCATGCCTAAACAATCTTGCATCATCTCACGGAACTCAAAAATGTCGCTCCGTTAGGTTTTTATGCCCTAAAGAGAAATTGGCCAAGAGTCCCCGAAATGGTTTGGGATGCGACTTGCAACTGGACATATAACGAATATCGAGACTCAGATTGAGGAAGCATTAACTCCGATGGATTCCTGGGATAAAATTTCATCTAGAGCACCCGTCACTCACGGGTGCCATGCCTCAGAAGTTGCTTTAATTATTGATTTCGAGAACTAGTGTTTTGCTTAGTTTGAAGCAATGCATCATTTGGATTAAGGGGCCAATTTACAAAACCATACCTCAGGAGCGGATGGATAATTTGGTCACCTAGTCTATGCCTAAGAAAGCTTGCATCACCTCATGGAACTAAAAAAGGTTTCTCCATTAGCCTTTTATGCCCTGAGCGGGAATTAGCCAAGAGTCCCCAAAATGGTTTGGGATGGGACTTACAACTGGGCATAAAACGAAAAAAAAAATTCGGATTGAGGAACCGTCATCTCTGTTGGATTCCTGGCATAGGATTTTAGCTAGAGAACTCCTCACTCCTGGTTCCAACCCCTCAGAAGTTGTTTTTTTCATCGATTTAGATAACTAGTGCTTTTCTCAATAAGAAGCAATGCAACATTTGGATTTAGGGGTCCAATTTATGAAACCATGCCTCGGGAGTGGATGGACAATGTGGTCACCCAGTCCATGCCTAAACAAGCATGCAAAATCTCATGGAGCTCAAACATGTTGCTCCGTTAGGCTTTTATGCCCCGAGGAGGAATTGCCAAGAGTCCCCAAAATGGTTTGGGATGCGACTTGCAACTGGGCATAAAACGAAAAACGAGACTTGGATTGAGGAACTGTCGACTCCGATGGATTTCTAGGATAGGATTTCATCTAGAGCACCCTTCACTCATGGGTTCCATGCTTCAGAAGTTTCTTTAATCATTGATTTTGAGAACTAGTGTTTTGCTCAGTTTGAAGCAATGCAACATTTGGATTAAGGGGCCAATTTACGAAACCATGCCTTGGGAGAGGATGGATAATTTGGTCACCTGGTCCATGCCTAAACAAGCTTGCAATATCTCACGGAACTAAAAAATGTTGGTTCGTTAGTCTTTTATGCCCTGAGCAGGAATTGGCCAAGAGTCCCCGGAATGGTTTGGGATGTGACTTGCAATTGGGCATAAAATGAAAACCAAGACTCAAATTGAGGAACCATTGTCTCTGTTGGATTCCTGGCATAGGATTGTAGCTAGAGTACCTCTCACTCCCGGTTCCAACCACTCAAAAGTTGTTTTTTTCATTGATTTCGATAACTAGTTCTTTGCTCAGTAAGAAGCAATGCAACATTTGGATTTAGGGGTCCAATTTATGAAACCATGCCTCGAGAGTGAATGGACAATGTGGTCACCAAGTCCATGCCTAAACAAGCATGAAAAATCTCATGGAGATAAAAAATGTTGCTCTGTTAGGCTTTTATGCTCAGAGGAGGAATTGCCAAGAGTGCCCGAAATGGTTTGGGATGCGAATTGCAACTGGGCATAAAATGAAAATTGAGACTCGGATTGAGGAACCGTCGACTCTAATGGATTCTTGGGATAGGATTTCAGCTAGAGCACCCTCACTCCTGGGTGCAATGCCTTGGAAGCTTCTTTACTCATTGATTTCGAGAACTAGTGTGTTGCTTAGTTTGAAGCAAACCAACATTTGGATTAAGGGGTCCAATTTATGAAACACTGCCTCAAGAGAGGATGGAAAATATAGTCACCTAGTCCACGCCTAAACAATCTTGCAACATCTCATGGAACTCAAAAATGCTGCTTCGTTAGGTTTTTATGCCCTTAGGAGCAATTGGCCAAGAGTCCCCGAAATGGTTTGGGATGCGATTTGCAACTGGGCATATAACAAATATAGAGACTCGGATTGAGGAACCGTCGAATCCGATGGATTCCTAGGATAGGATTTCATCTAGAGCACCTCTCACTCATGGGTGCCATGCCTCAGAAGTTTCTTTAATCATTGATTTCGAGAACTAGTGTTTTTCTCAGTTTGAAGCAATGCATCATTTGGATTGAGGGGCCAATTTACAAAACCATGCCTCAAGAATGAATGGATAATTTGGTCACCTAGTCCATGCCTAAGAAATATTGCAGCACCTCACGGAACTCAAAAATGTTGCTCCGTTATCCTTTTATGCCCTGAGCGAGAATTGGCCAAGAGTCCCCGAAATGGTTTGGGATGTGAGTTGCAACTGGGCATAAAATGAAAAACGAGACTTAGATTGAGGAACTGTCATCTCTGTTGGATTCCTGACATAGGATTTTAGCTAGATCACCCTCAATCCCAGTTCCAACCCCTCAGAAGTTGTTTTTTTCATCGATTTAGATAACTAATGATGTGCTTAGTAAGAAGAAATGCAACATTTGGATTTAGGGGTCCAATTTACGAAACCATGCCTCTGGAGCGGATGGACAATGTGGTCACCTATTCCATGCCTAAACAAGCATGCAAAATCTCATGGAGCTCAAAAATGCTGCTACGTTAGGTTTTTATGCCCTTAGGAGCAATTGGTCAAGAGTCCCCAAAATGGTTTGGGATGCGACTTGCAACTGGGCATATAAAGAATATCGAGACTCAAATTGAGGAACCATCGACTCTGATGGATTCCTGGGATAGGATTTCATCTAGAGCACCCCTCACTCACGGGTGCCATGCCTCAGAAGTTGCTTCAATCATTGATTTCGAGAACTAGTGTTTTGCTCAGTTTGAAGCAATGCAACATTTGGATTAAGGGGCCAATTTACAAAACCATGCCTCAGGAGTGGATGGATAATTTGTTCACCTATTCCATGCCTAAACAATCTTGCAACATCTCACATAACTCAAAAATGTTGCTTTGTTAGTCTTTTATGCCCTGAGCAGGAATTGGCCAAGAGTCCCCGAAATGGTTTCGGTTGCGACTTGAAACTGGGCATAAAACGAAAACCGATACTCAGATTGAGGAACCATCATCTCTGTTGGATTCTTGACATATAATTTTAGCTAGAGCACCCCTCACCCCCAGTTCCAACCCCTCGAAAGTTGTTTTTTTCATCGATTTCAATAACTAGTGCTTTGCTCAGTAAGAAGCAATGCAACATTTGGATTTAGGGGTCCAATTTATGAAACCATGCCCCTAGAGAGGATGGACAATGTGGTCACCTATTCCATGCTTAAACAAGCATGCAAAATCTCATGGAGCTCAAAAATGCTGCACCATTAGGCTTTTATGCCCGGAGGAGGAATTTCCAAGAGTCCCCAAAATGGTTTGGGATGTGACTTGCAACTGGGCATAAAATGAAAACCGTGACTCAGATTGAGGAACCGTCGACTCCGATGGATTCCTGGGATAGTATTTCAGCTAGGGCACCCCTCACTCCCGGGTGCCATGCCTCAAAAGTTGCTTTACTCATTGATTTCGAGAACTAGTGTTTTTCTCAGTTTGAAGCAAACCAACATTTGGATTAAGGGGTCCAATTTATGAAACACTGCCTCGGGAGCAGATGGAAAATATACTCACTTAGTCCACACATAAAAAATCTTGCAGCATCTCACGGAACTCAAAAATGTTGCTCCATTAGTCTTTTATGCCCTAAGAGGGAATTGACCAAGAGTCCCGGAAATGGTTTGGGATGTGACTTGCAACTGGGCATAAAATGAAAAATGAGACTCGGATTGAGGAACCGTCATCTCTGTTGGATTCCTGGCATAGGATTTTAGCTAGATCACCCCTCACTCCCGGTTCCAACCCCTCAGAAGTTGTTTTTTTCATCGATTTAGATAACTAGTGCTTTACTCAGTAAGAAGCAATGAAACATTTGGATTTAGGGGTCCAATTTACGAAACCATGCCTCTGGAGCGGATGGACAATGTGGTCACCTAGTCCATGCCTAAACAAGCATGAAAAATCTCATGGAGCTCAAAAATGTTTCTCCGTTAGGTTTTTATTCCCTCAGGAGCAATTGGCCAAGAGTCCCCGAAATGGTTTGGGATGCGAATTGCAACTGGGCATATAACGAATATCGAGACTTAGATTGAGGAACCATTGACTCCGATGGATTAATGGGATATGATTTCATCTAGATCACCCCTCACTCACGAGTGCCATGCCTCATAAGTTTCTTTAATCATTGATTTTGAGAACTAGTGTTTTTCTCAGTTTGAAGCAATGCAACATTTGGATTAAGGGGCCAATTTACGAAACCATGCCTCAGGAGCGGATGGATAATTTGGTCACCTAGTTGATGCCTTAACAAGCTTGCATCATCTCATGGAACTCAAAATTTTTTCTCCGTTAGTCTTTTATGCCCTGAGCGAGGATTGAGGAACCGTCGTTTTTGTTGGATTCCTGGCATAGGATTTTAGCTAGAGCACCCCTCACTCCCAGTTCCCACCCCTCACTCCCGGTTCACTCTCGATTCATGATTGGATTCTAGTTTCCCTAAACGTTATTTTTGAGGCTGCATGTATTATTGTCCAAGAGGTTGGGAGAATGTTGGGAGAAAGAAGATGAACCTCACTTATTTTCGAGAAAAAAGACACAACACTCCCTATTGTAGGGGAACGCTAGTATAAGAAGTAGCATTTACCAGATAGAGGGGGGATAAAAGTAGTCTTTGACCTCTAATTCCAGAATGGGATCATCCTTTTTAAGCAGGACAAGGACTAAAATATATTCAAGGGAATTTTATATATTTCCATCAAGGACATGGACAATTTTGATGTGGAAAATTTTGCATGGAGGCATTTCTCCCGGACCTCTTCATGAAATATTGTGAATCTATGGTGCATGTACAAATATGTGAGATGTGGGTTTATGATAATATTTTGAATTTTCCAATAACATTCTCCATTGACCTTGTGTAAACCATTCCATTTGGTGTTTGTTGCACTAAGTGTAAAGAACAATGTTGGAGAATTATAAGACGTAAGTTAGGGATGAGCTATTTGTTACCTCTTTATTACCTTTTATTTTAATTGTATCCATATTTTATATTGATCAAATTAGGAATTAACCTGAAACTGATGCCATTAGTCACAAACTCAATCCTAAGGCCAACTAAGGAGAAAAAACAACACACGCAAATTAATCTAGGAGCCAAGCATGCAAACAAACCTTCTCACAAAGAAGTGCTAGTTGGTGATGGAATCCAACATCGCAGAATCGATGCATGAAGGGGATGAGTTTTGGTGGGTGGTAAAGTTACGTTGACAACCTGCTTAATGAACTAACTCCCTGGTGCAAGTTACCTCACCGAGCAGTGGGCAACCCTCCAAGGAGTCCAAGTGAGTCTAGCCAACATCGATCCCAGGTACAACACCACCTTCCCTGTGCTGTCACCTTGTCTAGGAAGTATAAAATATTATGGCCTCTATGGTACCACCTACTATACCAAAGTAGAGGGGGGATAGTCGACAATCGACACCAAGACCAACAAAGAAGGTTTGATTACTTTGAGGGCCCCAATGTGACCTCGTGATTGACCCTTGTGTTAGAAGGGATTCCCAATGTCAGTGATATAACAACTAGATTTCACTCCCTAACTCAAGGATTTATGTTTGTTTAGCATCTTTGGAAAGTTATTCTCACAATCCTATTCCAAATATATACACCTAAGCTAAGATGGGTTTGAAGAGCCCTAGAAAAGTTGCTAGATAAATTTTAACTAGCGCTTGATTTTAGGCCATTGTTACTCAAAGGAGTGGTCGTGAAACTGATGGTGTTTTGACTTGACTCTTTAAACCATGCAAGAGGAAAATGAAATGCAATAAATTAAACTTCGATGAAAACTAGCTATGGGAAGGAGCAAGAGGTTTTAAGCAAAGAAATAATTTCTTGATAGATTACTATGTGTGCAGTACTCAAAATGACCCAAATTTTAAAAATACCATGCAAATGTCATAGTTCACTTAGTACACCTATACAACATTGAATCAAATGTCATCATTTCGAACATAGTAAACTATTATGATTATAGAGACCACCATACACATCTTTAATACTCATAAAGAAAAAATGATACAAATCCTTGTTTCATAAGAGGAATGTCACATAAGGATTTCAAAGTAAGATACAACATTCATTTACATGATCTAGGTTCCTATTCATGCCCCCCTTCATTGGACCAAAATAAAACATGATTAAAAAATCCATCCTCTCCTCTTTTTAAGAAAACATGATTCAAATACATCCTCACCTCTTTTTAGTCCTTGCAAAGCAAGGACTATAATTTTTAATAGTGACTAGGGGGAAGAAACAAGATTGAAACTATTTTATATTAGAGAGTATATAGGGGCACACACATGCATATACTTAACCCAAGAGGGTGGGAGTGAGAATATGCACAAGGGAAACTATTGTTTCTATGGTTGTGATACAAATGCATGCAAATCAACAAGAAAATATATGGGTAAATATGATGATATTGAAAAAGAATTCAATAGTTTAATTTGGCCAATAGAAAAGTATAAAACAAAAGGTATGAAAAATGATTGTTAATTATGCTATGACTAGTTCTTATTATCAATGTTTTTACCACCTTTGGCTTACATCTCCTTGTAAACCCCAATATTATTCCTCACATATGTATCATTTTTTTGAAATCTAACCTTTTCTCCATCTTACAACGCTAAGTATGCCTATCATTCAATATTTCAACAAAAAATTGCATATGCCTCAATTTTCATTCATTAATATGCCTAAGATATGGTTATTCATTCCAAATCTAAGTCAAACAAATGCCACCCTTCCCCAAGCGACATTGGCATTCTCATTTATACTCCATATTAGGCTACATTGGTCAATTTCCCTCAACCACTAAAGTTAGCACGTATGTCTTCCACTTGTATTAGTGGATGTGATTAATTCATGGAAATGTGTCCCATGATATTCCAAATAGGCATTGTTAAGGTGCTTGTAGATACTTGTGGTTTCTCCTAATTATGGTTGGTGATATTTTTGGATTTTCTCTCAGGCATGTTGATGTAGGAGCATCTGCTCACATCATAAGTTTCTAAAGATTGATTAGGCCTTAAGGTCTTGAACCAGCTCAATAAGGGGTTTTTGTAAACTCATTGTAAATTATTTTGAAATTCCTTAGTTTTGGAGTTCAATTCTAGAAGGTTTTAGTTAAAGTAGTGAATACCAATTAATGATGAGTCATAGGAATTAGGTGTCAATGAGTCATGAAACTAAATTTCCAAATTTGTGGAATGACTTGAGGGGATGTAAAAGATCTGAGTTTTGAAACATTTTAGAGGATAGGATTGAAAATCATATTATTAGAATCAGTTCAATATTTACATGAGTTAGTTGTAGTGAAATGGAAGCTCAATCATGATCTATATAGTGTATTGGTTATAGAACTAACTTAACATGAGTGTAATTTTCATATAGGTAACTGGAAGTCTGGTATGCCTTGTCTTTGCTTGTAATGTATGAGATATTTCTTATTGATGAAACCGTGGTACCATAAATAGTTGTGAGATTTGTGAAATAATGTTGACATGTATTTCCTTGTGTTAAATGAGCAGATTGAGGAGAATAACCTCGCTCGAATGGAAAGATGAAGAAGTTTGATAGTAAAAGAAATCAAGTTACTTCTGGCTAACTATAGGAAGAGAAATAAGCATGCATGAAGGAAGTGGTAATAGGATATTTTGGCCAATAGATAATTCAGATCTTTTGGGAAATAGACAGTTTGCAAACATATTCAAATTTATCAAGAAAGAAATGACCTATTGGTATATTGATAGACCCAAAAAGAGGGACAATGAAACTCACCATTCTTGCTAGGTTTCGTTCGCATCAATCAAGTGAATCCTTTGTTCCCTCTTGCATGCAAACTTGAACTGGATATCCTCCTCGTGCAGTGGCCTTGCAGATCCTATGTGCCCTATATTCTATATCTCCCCCTCAAGATGTCTCATGGATCTTTGTGCCCTATATGCACATCTCCTCCTCGCGGCAAGGTTTTAGTCTAGCTCTACTTGGAAAAATCATGGCAGGGTTTCATTCTGGCTCTGTTTGGAAAAATTGCGGCAGGGTTTTAGTCTGGCTCTGTTTGGAGAATAGGGGTCGATGTCGAGTGTTTTGAAAATATGAGTCGCACAGGCGAGAATTCATGTGTATAACATATATCATATGTTACATATAAATATTATATGTAACATATAATATATATAATATATAATATATATAATATATAATATATATTACATACGTAATATATGTAACATATATTATATATGTAATATTTATTATATATTATATATATAATATATGTAACATATAATATATATTATATATAATATATTATAGAATAATATTAACATATATAATGTTGACTATGACATAGTATAGTAATGATCCAGGACAAAGTCGATGATGATAATGAAGACAATGACGATGATAATGATGATGATGATGACGAAGACGACAATGTTGGTTATGGTGATGACAATGATGCCATTAAATTGAGAGGACATGGGTAAATTGAGCACCCTCCAATTTTGAAATGGATGGGATAGAGGCCCCATATATTATCTCAATAAGTGCGCCCTTATAAAATATATCAAACTACCACATCACGAAGTGCATCTCCATAGCACTAAACCTAAGGTATCATGCACCCACTAATTTCTCCAAATGTAAATCAACCAAAATAAAGTGAAGGGGATAGGGGACCACAATACCTCCACATCACATGAACTGCTCCACTAGGGGAAAACAGTTATGGAGAAACCAAAAGCTAGCACTCCCTCTTTGAGAGGAAAGTGTTTTCTCGAACACTAGTCTTTTCCCTTTCTACCTCAATTGTACCTGTAACCTACAAATCCAATTCTACGACAATCTCAGAATCAATATTCATTGATCCCACACAAGGTTCTAGAAATTCCTCCTAAACATCACTCTCCTCCATCATGGCATCACTCCACCTCCATGTGGACATTCAAGGGCCATTCAAGGAGATGATATAAATTTCAACACCTCCAACATTGAGGACACCATTTCTCTTGAATGGGGATGACATGTTAAGGCTCTACTTTATCCTCCTTACTTTGGATTACCTAGGAATTAGTAATTAATGTATGAGACCATATTCTTTGAATAAGGCCTGCTAGGTAGTTCGTTGTTAGTTACTCAATGTAAAAGGGTCCTATTTATAAAATAATTCCCATTAAGTGATTTGTATTTATTATGAATGAAAGGGTTATATATATTTCTCCCTCTTATTTACTTTTCTATTATTTATATTTCTTGAGTAATTTCTCAATAATCATTGTTTCTACTAGTCAAGTACATTACATTATTACCTCCATCACGCTTATACTCCTCCAATTGACATGTTAGCCTCTTGTGAAATAGTTCTCCTATGTAAGGGATAATTTATTGCATATGAAACTAGGGATACTTTCATAGCTTGTGAGATGCATCTAATTGTTGTAATATCACACATCACATAAATTTTGCTTTCTAGAGACCATCAAAATCATTTCCATACAAAAACAAAATTTGGTGTATATTTAGTATTTTAGGTTTTATTGCATAGAGTGGGCGTGTGAGTGATATTTGAGTCTGGAAACCCTCCCATATCATCAAGGCATGCAAACAGTCTATCCATGTTAATTTTTTGTGCATACAAAAAAATTCAACATTGGCCCCATTCACAAGCCATTGTTGCTCATCATGTACTCTAGCCCTAGTACAGTGTCTTTTAATATCTGTTTCCTTTAAAGTTTGATCGATAAAAATAAAACGAAATGAGGACGATATGGGTCGATATATAGAGTGGGTGGGAGAGTAATATTTGAGTCTGGGAACCATTCCATATCGTCAAGGCACACGAAAAGTCTATCCATGTCAATTTTCAATGCATACAAAAACATTTTGAAAGAATTTCAACGTTGGCCCCATTCACAGGTTATTGTTGTCCATCATGTACTATATCCATAGTATAATGTATGTTAGTTGTTTCCTTTAAAATATGATCGAGACTCACATCCTCACATCTATTACTGTAAGGGAATGCAATAACGCCGATAAAGAAGTACTTGATTAACCACAGAAGCTTCAATATCAGTTATTTCTTGTCTTTGATTTTTTCTCTCATCTAAGTACTCTTTTTCTCTATAAAGAATATTAATACAAAATCATTATTTAAATACAAAATCTCATCTATTTCCTTCTTCTCAGCATGACCAAAATCATGGGCCTAATTGGCATGATTTTGGTTCTGAACGATATAGACAATGAATATAAAGAGTGGGTGTGTAAGTGATCTTTGACTCTCGAAACCCTCCCATATCGTCAAGGCATAAAAAACGTCCATCCATGTCAAATTTTGGTGCATACAGAAACATTTTGAAAAAAATTTCAACGTTGGCCCCATTCACAGGTCATTGTTTCCCATCATGTACTCTAACCCTAGTACAATGTATTTTAATAGTTGTTTCCTTTAAAATTCGACCGAGAAAATTAAAACGAAATGAGGATGAGATGGGTTGATATATAGAGTGGGTGTGTGAGTGATATTTGAGTCTGGAAACCCTTGCATATCTTCAAGGTATGCAAAATTCTATCAATGTCAAATTTTGGTGCATACAAAAACATTTTGAAAAAAATTCAACATTGGCCCCATTCACAGGTCACTGTTGCGCGTCATGTACTCTAGTCCTAGTACAATGCCTTTTAATATCAGTCTCCTTTAAAATTCGATCGAGAAAATTAAAACGAAATGAGGATGATATGGGGCGATATATAGAGTGGGTGTGAGTAATATTTGAGTTTGGAAACCCTTCCATATCATCAAGGTATGTGAACAGTCTATCCATGTCAAATTTCAGTGCATACATAAGCATTTTGAAATAATTTCAATATTTGCCCCATTCATAGGTTATCGTTACTCATCATGTACTCTATCCCTAGTACATTTTCTTTCAGTTATTTCCTTTAAAATACAATCAATACACACGTCCCCACATCTAGTACAAGACCTTAACTATCATCAAGACCTATTTCCCTGGTACACACGAACTTAAGGTTCTTAGGTCACAAGACCTTAGCTATCATCAAAGAATGAAAACAAGTGCCTTATAATATTGTTGAAGATTTTGAAGTTGATCAAGAGCCTTGAACAAGTCCTCAAACCAACATAACAAAAATTTGGACTTTAAGAGGGATATAGGAATCATGATTAGGTTTTGTACATTGAAAATTGGTGTACATGCATAAACATGGAAAGTTGGAAACAATGGCCTAAATCCCTAACTAAACCTTCTCGAGCTCATGAACCACCATATAAAAACACCTAAAAACCATGACATGAGTCCTCTCTAGGGAGTCTTTGGCATCCAATTAGTTGAATATGG
>ML823054.1:67141-94420 GCA_009831015.1 Picea engelmannii
CCTTCTAATGGAACCCATATCCCACTCTAAGGATATTGACCTCCTATAGAGGGCATGTTTTGTGGTTAATTTGTAGCCTTGTGCATGGCCATTGGTCCCTAGAATATGACATCTAGGTCCTAAATTATTTATATAGAACCACACAAAAATTCGTAAGATTCATGTGAAACGATTGAAACAATAAACACAACCATATCATGTGCAACCATGAGCCTAAGACCCATCATGTGCAACCATTGAAACAATAAACACAACCATATCCATGGATTCTTGGGGTATTTTTTAAATGGGCGATTGGAAATGTTGAAGTAATTTATGGAAGGTTTACATACTAATTAAAATTATTTTATTTAATAATCAGTTCATCATCTTGATGATGACCTTCTATCATGATTTTCTAATTGGAAATATGCTTATATGTTTTGAAAAGAGAGGGAGTAAATCCTCATAGATTCAAGGACACGAAACATATATAATTTTTTAGAAATTATAATTGATATAGATATATGAAGAAAAAAACCTAAGAGTAAGTGTTTGTAATAAAGAATGAAGGATACAAGGAATGTTTACCATATCCTTTCTTTTAAGCATCTATAAAATCATGGTATGACATCACGATGACCACTTTGATGTCATATCCTTATCAGAATCAAATATGTTAGTTTCATGAAGTCACTTCATCCCCCCTAGAGGGGCATCAGGTACACTTTTCATATTTGAGAAGGAAAACCCAATATCAATGGCCTCTACTAGTTCATCCTTCGAGTGAGGACAAGGTTCCCCAATCAACTCTTCTAGGAAGACTATATCAAATTTTTTTTAAGTTAATGGTTGTTGATTTTCCTTAGCAAGAGAAACTTCATCATCTCACATTGGTGTCTTAGGAAATTTCCAATTTTTTTATTTGGATTTGGTCCCTTTTTCCCTTGAAGGATGAGCTCGTGCATGGGGATAAATATCGTGTAAATGTTGTGTATGTACACAATATCATTCTAAATCTCCAAAATTGTTTTTATGTAACTGTTGGCATAGGCGCAGACCCAAGGTTCATCTCCAAGAGTGCACCAACAAGCCCTAACTACTGGCCCTTTCGGTAACACCTGCGAAGCATATGCAGTCTCACCCGAAGCAATTATGGGGGAATTGCAGGACAGAGATGTCTACAACCAAAGGGAATATCAAGTGGATCTAATACAATAATAAAACATCATTCATATATCACTTATCAACTAGGATCTATTGTGTACATCTACTTATCAGGTCTAACATAGTGATGCAATCATAGTATATCAATGACATAGATAGAATACCAATCACACATAACACAAAATATACGTGGTTCACCCTCTCTCTAGGGCTACGTCCACAGAAATGTGCTTTATAATGTATGAAGATGAAGCATACAGTTCTTGCCTGTGCTCTTAGCTAGCACATCTCCTCTCTTTCTCTCCCCTCCCTGTGCACCCAACTACAAGGTTGACCTTCGCACCCAGCTGAAGATCTTACAATACCAGAAGGCTCTCTCACTTAGCACTTCTCTCTCAAACAACAATAATCTCTCACAACATACCAACAACAACTAGATCGAACAACTCAAACTTGAACGGACCCTCTTCCCTCATATAGGTTCTTATTTATACATTACAATCACTCACCGACATCCTTAGGTCGAAACCTAGGTGTCCAAAACCCTAGGTGTCTAAAACCCTAGGTCAACTTGACCCTTATTTTCAGGGCTTCTCCAACATGTCTTTCTTTCCTTCTCACGCAGTGCTCCAAAGAATCCAATGGTGGCTTCCTCCTCTTTTTGAGTTGTCCACAATCCTTATTTATTTCTGATCTTCCATCCTCGATCTCTTCGTCCAATGACTTTCTTTCTCGGACTTCGCTCTGCCTTTTCTGCTCTTTTTTCTCACTTCGACCCAGTATCAGTCATTGTGTCTTCCACGCTATTCGAATTCTCCCTTTTCTTCCTTTATCTTCACGTACTTCCATAACCAAGGGCCAAAAGGCCCCCAACACTCTCCTATGACTCGTCTTGAGGCACTTCAGATCTGGGCTTCCTATTTTACTTTGACTTCAGACTGCACAGTGAAACCTCTGCTTTTTGTTCGATGCCTCCTCTCCTTCCTTGTGCAGACTGTCTTTTCTGTGTCTGGTACCCAGTTTCAACTACACTTAGTACCTAAACCCTTTCCCTTATGCTTTTACTTAGAGCTGCAAGGCAGCTGGTTGTCATAGTACAACTTCAACTGGATCCCATTCACTAATCCTTCCTTCCAGTCTCCATTCAGAGTCTTCAATTGTGCAACTCCTCCTTTTGTAACATAGGTGATCTCATATGGCCCTAGCCAATGTGTTCTGAACTTCCTAGGATGTTTGTTGAAATTACTGTCATATATCAGTACTAGATGACCTTGTCTGAATGCCTTCTTCTTGATGTGCCTGTCATGGTAGGCCTTCTCTCTTTCCTTCTGTACTTGCTAATGGAATCCTGCAATAAATTTGTCTTCTTCGAGTTCGACCAACTGTGAAAGCCTCTCTTGAATAGTGCCAGTGTCATCCATATCTGTAAAGGAAACAATTCTTAAGATTGACACCAAGTATTCCATTGGAACAACAACTTTGAGACCATAAACCAACTTAAAAGGTGTCTGCATTGTCAGCTTCTTGCAAGTGGTTCTATAGGCCCATAATATTGTTGGTACTCTTAAATACCAGTTGTCCCTATTCACACTACAAATCTTTGTCAACGTTGTCTCCAAGATCTTGTTGAATGATTCAACTGTCCCATTTTCTTGTGGATGGTACAGTGTGCTCTTCTGATGGTGGATTGCAAATTCTTCAGTCAGGTCTTCAACTGTCTTATTGATGAAATGTGCACCTTGATCACTCATAAGGATCTTTGGGCATCCAAACCTAGTTATGATGTCATCAAATATGAAGCGAGCAGCTGTAGTTGAACTACAGTCCTTGACTACTCTTGCTTCATCCCATCTGGTCAAGTACTCTGTTGTTGTAATTATGTAACTTGCTCCTATACGCTTTCCTGGTGGGTTTATAGGTCCAACGAAGTCAATGGACCATTTCTTGAATGCTTATAGGGTTAGCTGTGGTGCTAATGGAATTTCATCTCTTTTGGATGTTTCCCAACTCTTTGGCATATGTCGTAGGCTATGGAATAGTCTTTAACATCTCTGTGTAAGGTAGGCCACCAAAGGCCAGCTCTAAGAACCTTCTGTGCAGTTGCTTTACCTTCATAATGTCCTCCTGCGATGCCTTCATGAGATTCTGTGAGGATCAGTGATCGATCTATCTCCATAACACATCTTCTTAATATCTCATCAGGTCCCATATTGTATAGATGTCCAGCTATAAGTGAGAAGTCTGCAGCGCGCACTACTAGTTGTTTATTCTGAGGAATTGTATACTCACTAGGTGCCTTTCCTATTGATAGGAAATGGACTATCACTGCGAAGTGGTCATTGACCTTTCTAATGGCCAGTAATTGTGCATTCGGTAGTGCATCCTCCAAACTATTCGACTCTTCACCATGTTGCAACCTTGACAAGTGGTCAGGACCTTTGCTCATTCTTCCTGCTTAACTATGATCGCAAATTCATATTCCTGGAATAGCATAATCCATATGCATATCCTTCCCCCCAATGATGTCTTGTTGACTAGGTATTTCAGCACAGAGTGATCAGTAAACATTTTAAAGTTCCCTCCCAACAAGTAGTGGTGAAATTTCTGCAATGCGTACACCATAGCTAACCCTTCTTGCTCAATGGTGGTGTAATTAATCTCAGCAGTTGATAGCTTCCTGCTAGAAAAATATAACGAGTGGTCAATATCTCCTTCTCTAGGTTGTGCTAACACTTCTCCTAAAGCAATGGAAGACGCATCGACATGCACATGAAACTCCTTGGTCCAATCTGGGAAAACCAAAATAGGCGTAGTAACCATTTTCTGTTTCAGTGTGTCGAAGCTCTGCTGGCATTATTCTGTCAAACTAAACTGATAATCCTTCTTCAACAGTTTCTCCATAAGTGTTGTGATATGAGAATATCCTTTAATGAACTTCCTGTAGTATCTTGTGTGTCCCAACGCAGTGCGCAACTATTTGACTGAAGTAGGAGGGGGTAGATCAACTGTAATGGAAATTTTGGATGGATCTACCAACAACCCTTGCTTGCATACAATATGACCTAACAACACTCCAAATGGTGAAAAGAAGATTCATTTCTCTAGGTTTAAGGAAATTTGACATTGCCTGCATTTATCCAACATTAGCCTTAGACATTCAATATGATTCTTTAATAAACTAAAAACAATCTAATCATCAAAATATGCTTCTAGAAATCTATGCAAAAACTCCTTGAATGCTTTGACCACCACCCTGGAAAAGATGGTTGGGGAATTCTTCAATCCAAATGGAATCACTGTATATTGGTAGGATCCCCATTCTATTGCAAATGTGGTCTTATGGCGATCTTCCTTGGCAATCTGGATCTGATGGTATCCTGAAAATCCATCTGTAAAAGAATATACTTCCTTACCTCCCACATTATCTAACACTTCGTCAGTGAATGGTGTAGGGAAGGGGTCATGCAAAAAAGAATCATTCAACTTTTTGAGATCTACGCATATCCTGATCTCTCCCATCTTCTTGTCTTTCACCACCATAGGGCTAATCCATTCCGACTCTTTGACAAGTTCTATAATCCATGCTTCCAACATTTTTTCGAGCTCAATCTTCACTTTCTCTTTATATTTAGGGTTCAATATGTAAGGTCTCTATTTGACTGGTCTTGCATATGCCTTTAAAGGAATCCTCATTTCTCCCGTAGTTCCTTTAATGCCCTTCATATCAATGAACTTGGTTGGAAACAAGTCCTGATATTCATGCAACAACTCTGTAATTTTGTCAATGGTAACAACATCCCAATAATCTCCAACATTTGCAAACTTTGGTGACTGATCTATCCCAATATTGACCTTCTTAATCTTGATCGAATGTCCAATGAATGGTAGCTCAACTCTTGGTCCTTCCACATCTCTCTAGCCTTCTATTTCTTTGTTGTTCACCTTCCTAGGATCATCGTCTTCATTAGCATTGATGTTGTAACATCCCTGCAGTTTTTGTAGAGGCGCAGTCCATTCGTCCTCGTCTTTATCCAAAGGGAGGATAGAGGCCTCCTCAAATACTTTTTGTCTCACAATCTATAATGCTTGATCTACTGAAGGATATTGACTTTCAAATAAGAAGGTGGTTACAAAATTCTGTGTCATACCTTTCCAATATGTAGTGATGAGGCGCAACTCTGCTTGAAGGTACCGGTTGATAGGTGTTGTGTCTAGTATGTTGATGAATTTGTGCACCCAATGTTCTGTAATGCATGCAGAAAATGACCTAAAGTCTCCTACTTCTTACCAACATCCCAATCATAAACCCCATTATTCATATGCAAATACAAGGTTAAAAAATATCAAGTTACTGTACCTTCATTTTTGTGTTTGATGTTGATTCTTTAACGTTTGGTTGCTCCTTGACTGCAAATCTCCTCCCAACGCTGACCTGCATCCATAAAAAGACAAACAAATAACTCCACATGCATATGATCTATGAACTAATGGGTTAGAGATTCTATCAAAATATAATCAAATTTAAACATTGAAAATCTCATATGGTGGGACGGGAAAAGTACTTCTTTTTATTAATCTCATAAGAGTAACTTACAATAGTGAGATCGACCATTGCTCCTCGAATCTGGTCCTGGGCTCCTCTTCAACTGTGCTCCAACTGCTTTTGTATATGCTTCTCTTCACAAAATGGTTGCAAAAGGTTGGGGCAAAGGGAATGCAAAATCGGGTAGAGTTTCTTTACAATTATTTTCCTCCTTCCAAATGGGACCCCTACCCCTTCTTTTATAGGCTAGAAAGGGCTAGGTATTTGGTCAAGTGACTGTCTATGGGTGGTCAAATGGTTTAGGTAACTTACCCAAAACTGTGTGTTTCGTCTGCAACTTTCTATTTTTCATGTTTTTTTAGGTATACGTGGGTTGTAGTGGGTCATATAGCGTACATACACGTGCAATAGTGGAGCAGGGCACGTGTGCTCTCAAAAGGGGTGTTTTTTAAGAATTTGTTCAATAGTGGCTTGGAAAAATATGTAAAATGAGATGGCATGATGATAGGTAAGCATATATGGTGAAAATTAGGGTTATAACAGATGCCCTGTAATGTGTGAGGTCAGAAGAACATTTGATGGATGAAATGCATTATCAATCTTCATCAACGTACCAAACAAGTGAGCCCAGGGACCAGAGTTCGGGAGGTGCCATTTGCAAAATAAAAATTTTCTCACTGAGGTGGGCATACCCATGCTCAAGATGAAATAAAATCATGGCTGCCAATCAAATACACTGCAGATCCATGTCATATAACTATATAAAGTGTAGCCGCGAGCAATACACAGTGGATCTACATCTCGAAATCAAAAATATATACATGCATAGTATCTATCTTCTAGAAGATGATAAGGCCTGATGGCTGGAGATGAAGTCTTCAGAGCTCGAGCAATAACTTCAAAATATTCACAACTCGGGTAGGAGTGTAATATGTGTGTACGAATTCACTACCTAGAGGTCTTCGATGACTCATCGGGAACATACTAGAGGATCTTGATGATCAGGCTGAGGGATTTATTGATTTCAAACAAAGACTTGATTGGAATTTCGGGATGGTCGGGCATGAGGGAAAGAGACAAGCTTCAGAGGGGCCGACTCAAGCTTGGTAATAACTTCCCTTGGACAATAGCACGAAAAAATATGAGACTCATGCAACATGGTATTTGACATAAGTCTACGATGTAGGAGGCAACACAAACTCTCCAAATGTTTGGAAGAATAACCAAACAGAGGAGGACACAACTCTATGTAGCGAGAACAAATTCCTAAGGTCATATTAAATCTGAGGGATTGACGAACAAACGAAAGGATGTGCTTTGTCCAAGGGCGACTCATTGTGTTGCCAACAAAAAGAAAATACTTTCCCCTTCCTCTTTTTGGGGTATATTTGTTTTTTTTTGTCTTTTTCAATAATTTTGGAAATCTTGAAAAAGAATAAAAGAATGCTACATTACAAAGGAAGATCGAGTGTCGCAGACATACTAGTTCCAAGCACAAGGAACACATGGATTCTCAGAGAAAAGGGATATATGTAGGAAAAGGACACTTGGAAAAAATCCTCTGTGGGCCAAGGTGTCAAGACACAAAGGCAAAGTGCTACAGGGCTTGCATATAAGGCATGCTTCAGATGGTTCAGTTGAGAGCAACATGGAGCTGACATTAGGCCAAAGACACAGGTATACAAATGCGATTAATAAGACACAATGGTAAGGTCCTTCGATGTGATTTTAATGAGCCCAGAGAAGGTAAGCTCGATGGTTTTTCATATTTAGAGAGTCTGAAAAAAAGTAAAAGGAGACTCCGTTGGGGTACCTTTTTCGAAGGTAGTCTAGTCGGTTCGAAAAAGGGGTAAATTAGCATCGAAAAGACGTCTATTCAAAACTATTTTAACGAGTATGATAAAGACAAGATCACTCGACATTTTTTTTCATATTTAAGGAGTCTGAAAAAGGCTTAACTATGGACTCCATCAGGAATGTTCTTCTGGACCATTTTAATGAGTGTGAAGGAATAAGGTCACTTGGCGATATTTTCAATTTTAGGGAGTCTAAAAAGAGCTTAACTATGGACTCCGTGGGGGTTCCTTTTTTGTCAATTTAGTCTCTCAGGTCCGAAAAAGAGGTAAAATTATACCTAAGAATACTCTTCTAGAGAACATAGGCTTCTAGAGTATACCTTTGTTCGTACAGTTGACCATCCAGACTGAAAAAGAGGTAAACTACCATTGGACATACGTGCCTTCAAATTTTAGTTTAGCGAGCGTGAAGGTCAACAAGATCGCTCGACAATCTTTTCATTTTTAGAGGGTCTGAAAAGGGCTTAAAAGAAGACCCGTTGTGTTTTGGGAGTCTTGAGGGTGAGGTCAAGTGAGATAATGAATCATGCAAATGAGGCTCATACTCGTAATCAGGAAAAACTAAAAAGGACTCATTAGTGACAGCATGGACGCCAAAATGCAACCAGGATCTACCTCGGGCGCCCATGTACAGGTAGGCTCTACCACTAAATTACGACACTTCTAGAGAAAAAATAGGGTTCCTTGTCGCAATTCGGTGGGATCGATCCTACGGAAAAGTGAAAAATACAACAAGGTGGAACCAGTGGAAGTGAAAATCTATCTTACATGCACAAAGTTGAAAAAATGACTTTTCGCCAAAAGACCTTTTAAAATGACCCAAATCGCCAAAAAGATCCCAAATACCCAAAGTAACACTTATTGTAACATCCCCTATGAAACTCTTGAACCATATGAAATGATTTTCAGATTAGAAAAAATGACAAAGGGGTCCAAAAAACGACAAAAAGTGGCCAAAAAGTCTATAAATAGAAGTTGCCAGCTCATTATCACCATTGATAATTGTGAAATTGACTAAAAGACAAAAATACCCCTTTGTGAAAAGACTTGATTCTGGGAGCCTCAGTGGACGAAACAAACTTCCTCTTGGACCAAGTAAATACATAGTAACCCCTCTTGCAATTCAATTCTTCCTTTATGCATTTCTTTTAGTTTTTTGAGGGGGCACTGACCTTTAAAAAGGTCATCCCTACGTATATGTGGGTTGTCCTATGACAGCTTGCATGTGCACATGTGCATAGGAAATACTGCACACGTGCACACGCGATTGTGTGTATTACAACCCATGTATACCCTCTAAGATGTAGAAAAAAATAAAAAATTGCAAGAGCTAATCTCTCCTAAACTTGTAAATTGCAGGATGTATGTTCATTGGAGAGAGAGAGAGCATGAGGACATTGATTTTCTGGTCGGTGAGGACCCTGCTGCTATCGTTGTATTGGCTCAATGTGGTCTATTAAATTTCTTCCAGTTTTCATTCATGCGGGCATAACCCAGGCTACTAAATTCCTTTGTTGATTATTGGCATCTTGACGCAGAGGCCTTCATGCTTGAGGGACAGTCGTTGACTCCAACGACTGAGGATATTTACTTCCTGAATGGCCTCTCAAGGAGAGGTGTAGTGTCCCCAAGATCGAACCTTTGTAAATCTGGTTTATGAAATGAATTGTAAATATGTGTTATAGGCTGGTGAGCCAAGTTTGTATAAGCCGGAGGGCTTATGTGATTGTTAGGCTAGAGAGCCTAAGGGTTGTAGGCCAAGGGCCTGATTTTGTACCTATATATATGCAACACATTAATAAAATATAAACACTGCCACGTGCAGGCTGACACGATGAATGAGTGATGGGGGACTAAGCATCCATAGAGAGGGCAAGGGATTAGGGGCCAGAAGGTGGGAAAAGGGGCTAAGTGTTAAGCCTAGGGGGCTTAAGCCTTGGGAATAATATTTTATTACTATTCCAAAGAACATGTGCATTTTATGTTTTTTATCCTAAGTTCCTGGCAAAGGGAAAACGTGCAAAGGGGATGCATGCTGATGGAACACATGCAGTTCCAAGGGTGACAAGTGTCAACCCTGGTGCATGTGAATAAAACGACCAAGATGAGCCATGAGAGGGGTTCCTCCTCCATTTGACCCCCGACTGCCTGAGGTGAATTGGTCTGACCTCTGCAGAGAAACCCTCGTGCATCTGCTGAACCAAAAGGCATGTATCTGTGTTCGTTCTGGGATAACCGGTACATCCTCTGTCTGAACAGTTCGAACCTGTGTTGACCCCTGCGTGGATTGTTTGTCACGCGTCCCTGAGAACCAGAGCTTGAGTCTATCCTGTTTTTCCGGATTGAGAAATAAGAAGTGACCTACCATTGTTGAACCCATTGGAAAGACCGTGTCTATTTTTCTTGTGGGTTGTTGTGGCCACACAGTGCTGGACTGCGTGTGGCTTGTTGGCCAGTTGTGAAACACTCCCTCCTGGTGAGAGAGGTGGTTGAATTGGAAGAACATGTTGCTTGGCCTATGAGCGACTCTCTCCAAGTGAGAGAGTGTGCAGAGGAAGGAGAGAACTCCTAGAAGGAACCCTTTAGCTGCCACAGAGCTCAGAGACTTCTGGTCCGGTCTGTTGCTGTAACCCAAGGCAAGGGAGGTTAGCAGCCGAAGGACTGTCTAGGTGACATAGAAGGTGTATATTCCTGGGGTGGAACAAGCATGTGGGGAAGGAGAGTGTTTGGGTAGTGAGCATGAGTGGTTCCTGGGAGAGAATTCCTTCCTTGTGACCATGTGTTTTCCCTGTAACCTCAGCCTAGCCTAGGATTCCTTGCCTTGGGATGGAGCTTAGTCCCAGCACGGGGGTGACCCACTGCTGAGCTGACGAGCAGTGTGGTCTAATCCTGGGAGGTTCGTGGAAGGCCTGCACTTGGTTGGTGGAACTGCCACTGTTTCAAATATAAGTACGAGATGATTCTTTAATTATGTTTTTGTATCCCTATGTATTATAATTATCATGTATTCTGTTGTGCATTTGGATTGATGTTATTGCCATGGATTATTTATGTTAGTAATAATTCTTATGCTTACTCTGATCTTAAATGTATTTCTTGCTTAAATGCATGTGGATTATATAATTCCTGTATGAGCTATGTAAAAAGTGGTGTTACAATTTGGTATCAGAGAGAGTAAGCCTTGGCACCGAAAAGTGGTGTTACAACTTGGTATCAGAGCGATTAAGCCTTGGCACCGAAAAGTGGTGTTACAGTTTGGTATCAGAGCCAAGGTTTAGACACTGAGCCTAGATGGGCCAGTTGAGTGGTCTTTGGACCGAGGGTGTGAGGAGAAATTGTGTCTGGAGGACCAATTCTGGACCTTGGAATGATCCGGAGTGTCAAGGAATTACTTGACCGTGCCTACAATCTCAGGAGGTATAGCGGTGTTGTGAAATCATAGCTGGTGTGGTCTATGGCCATGGGGAGAGAGGAATCCACACCAGAAGTGCTGGAGCCTTAGGATTTGTTCGGGAGGGAAGGCAAACCCTCATGACCATCGGATCTGGAAAGTGTGCGCAGGATTTAAAAACCCTTTGGAGTTGCACAAGAGCATGGGAATCACGATACTCGAACTCCCGAAAACCTGAGAAGATCTACGCTGTAGATCTAGGAGGAAGGCTCGACCATTAGATCTGGCGGAGTCGCGCTCAAGTTAGTTGCGAAAACCTTTCGGATTTCGCAAAGTCGGGAGATGGGAAGTGAGGGAGGGGAACACCTCCGAAACCCAAAACCCAAAATCCTGAAACGATCTACACTGTAGATTGTAGGAAGGGAGTTGATCGTCGGATCAAGTTGACGAGTAAACCGTAATTTCAGGATTTCGGCAAATGGAAGTTCGAGATATGGGATGCACAGACTCCTGATGCCTGAAACCCTGAAACGCCGAAAAGATCTGCACCATAGATCTGAGAGGGGACCTAACCGTTGGATTTTTTCTTGGAATGGACGTGGGTGCATGGATGTGTACCACATGCTAGAGAATTGAAAAGACAGGTGAGAGCGGTGGGACCCGAAGACGTCACCGATGGAGACGTGGACCCTCCGGAACGTACCACGCACCACTGTGGTTAAGGGCGATAGCTGTGCTGTGGGCCTGGAGAATAAAGTAAATCGAAATTTTGAATTTCGGGGACTATAGTGACAAGGAGTTGGAAGTCACTGCATAGTGAACTCTCGGGTACCGAAAACCCGAAGTCCCGAAGTCCCGAAGTTCCGAAGCCATCGGAGACTGAAGAACCGTAACAGGTTTTAATTGGGATAGTTGTGTTGTGGGCCCAGAGAGAAAGGAAACCAAAATTTTGGATTTCAGGGATTGTAGCAACAAGAAGTTAGGAGTCATTGCATAGTGAACTCCCAAGTACTGAAAACCCGAAGTCCCGAAGTCCCGAAGTCCCGAAATTGCAGAGCCATCAGAGTTCAGAAAGCTTTGTGAAGTTAAAATGTTTTCTCACTCATGTTGATTTATGAATATTGTGATTTTGTAAGGGTTAAGGCCTAACAAACTTCGGTTGACTGCACGTTGTGTGTGCAGAGTTCAACGAGTGTCAGGATAGCCGAAAACCGACGCTGAGTATGGAATTGGAAGAGGTGCAGATTGCCTCCGAAACAGAGGACGAAAGGGTAGGAATGAATGTCAACCTGGGAGTCGAAGGAACAAACTCTAATGGGCATGGAAAAGAGATGGATAAGGAAGGACATGTGATGAAACTCATTGAAAAATTGTAGAAATATGCCCAGGCTCACCGAGCTGATAGCCGAAAACTCATGAAAATCAAGGATCGGCAGGGTGAATTCAACTTAAAAATGTTGAAGAGCCTAGAAAGAATAAAAAAGAAATTGGAAAAAGAGAGTGACACAAGTAGATCAAGAAGTGTCAGAACCCCTAAGAGGAGAAGAAGATCGAGGAGTGGTAGCAGACATTACCGTCTCTCCCCGAAGCATTCTGGCAGGGAAACACACAGTAGTTCAAGCCTGTCCCCTACCAGAAAACACCGAAAATCTGGAAAGGATGAATTGAAAGGGGAGATGAACAAGATCAAGCCTCCAACATTTGATGGAGAACATAAGAAGGAGGAAGATGTCAAGACATGGTTGCTTGGCATGAAGAAATATTTCCAATTGCAGAACTACTCCGCTCATGCAGAAGGAAGAATTGCGATATACCAACTAAAAGGAAAAGCATCCATGTGGTGGGATCAGTTTGTGAAAGTGCAGCATATCAGAGAGAAAGATATCACTTGGAAGGAGTTTAAGAGATATTTCGAGAAGAAATACCTCACCAAAAGATATTATGACAGAAAGATGAAGGAGTTCTTTGAACTCAAGCTAGGCAGCATGACCATTGATGAGTACAAACGAAGTTTCTTGGAACTGTTGAAGTATGTTCCATTCATCAAAGATGAGACTGTCAAGATTCAGAGGTATCTGAGTGGACTGCCACCTTCCATTGGTGATAAGATTCAGTATGATGATCCTAAGACTATGGAAGAAACAATAAGAAGGGTGAAATGATTGTATGAATAGCAAAGAGAAAGGCCTATCCTTCGGAAGGCTTGGGATGACCAAAAGAGGTTTAAGAAGGAACAGAGGCATAAGGGAAACAAGCCTCCCTTTTTTAGGAACAATCCTTGGGGACAATCATCTTTTAGAGATCCCAGGAAAGTTGAAGGGAGTGAGAAAATGCCAAGACCACCACCTATGGAGTGTTGGGGCTGTAAAGGGAACCATAGGTACAAAGACTGCCCCCACAGAAAAGATAAAGCGAGAACTGTCCATACTATTCAGCAAGCTGAAACAGTGGAGGATATGGGCAGAAGAATGCCAAGGATCTACGCAGCCCTGGACAACAAGCAAGCAGAATTTCAATCACACATGATTGAAGTGGAAGGTATGATTAACAATTGACCACTCATTATTTTAATTGATTCAGGGGCTAGCCATAGTTATGTAGATCCTAGGGTGGTGGAAAGTTTGCGTTTAACAAGAAGAAAACATGAAAAGTCTTGGCTAGTGCAGTTAGCCATAGGAACCAAAAGGAAGGTCATTGAATTGGTTAAGTCTTGTTCAGTGGACATGAAAGGATTGAGCACTAAGGCTGAACTGAATATTCTTCCTTTAGGCTCTTACGACTGCTTAATTGGGAGCGACTGGTTGGAACAACACCATGCCCTTCTGGACTATCGTAACAAGAGGTTTACATGCCTGGACGAAGAGGGAAATCAGGTAACAGTCCAAGGAATTCCCAGAGCCGTGGCTGTTAGAGAAATCTCAGCCATGCAGCTGAAGAAGTGTTAGAGGAAAGGCTGTCAATTATTTGCAGCCCATGTGGGAGAAGCATCCAAAGATGCAGTCTCAAAGCTGGAAGACCATGAGGTACTCAAAGAGTTCAAGGATGTATTTCAGGAGGTACCTGGACTACCTCCGAAGAGGGACATTGATTTCTCTATAAATTTGATACCAGGAGCAGCTCCAGTTTCGAAAGCTCCTTATAGAATGAGTACGCCAGAGCTGAAAGAGTTGCAATTGCAGCTCGAAGAGCTACTAAATAAGGGGTACATTCACCAAAGTGTGTCACCTTGGGGAGCCTCGATCCTATTTTTGAAGAAGAAAGATGGGACGTTGAGGCTGTGCGTTGATTTCCGACAGTTGAATAAGGTAACTGTCAGGAACCAGTATCCTTTGCCAAGGATCGATGATCTTTTTGATCAGTTGAAGGACGCGAAAATATTTTCAAAAATAGATCTCAGATCTGGATATCACCAAGTGAGAATAAATGATGAGGACATCAACAAGACTGCCTTTAGAACAAGGTACGGTAATTATGAGTTCATGGTGGTGCCGTTTGGATTTCCAAACACACCTGCTATTTTCATGTGCTTAATGAATGGTGTATTCAGGGACTATTTAGACAAGTTTTTCATAGTCTTCTTGGATGATATCTTGGTGTATTCCAAGTCAAAGGAAGAGCATGAACAACACTTGAGAATGGTTCTGCAAGTGTTGAGAGAACACCGGGTGTATGCCAAGCTGAGCAAATGCTCATTTTATCAAAGGCAGATCCATTACTTGGGACATATTATTTCAGAAGAGGGGATCACTGTGGATCCTGAAAATTTTGAGGCCATCCAAGAATGGTCAGCGCCAAGGAATGTGGCAGAAGTTAGATATTTTATGGGTCTAGCAGGCTATTACAGAAGGTTTATAGCAGGGTTCTCAAAGTTATCTCACCCTATTACTTCCTTGCAAAGGAAGGAGAAGAAGTTTCGATGGACTGAAGAGTGTGAGAGAAATTTCCATCGATTGAAGTAGCTGTTAACCAACGCTCCAATCCTGAAGATTGCAGATCCAAATATGGATTTCATGGTGTGCACAGATGTGTGTAAGGAGGGACTGGGAGGATTTCTCAACCAAGAGGGATTTGTAATCTGTTATGAATCCCAAAAGTTGAAAGAGCATGAAAGGAATTATGACACTCACGATTTAGAGCTGGCAACAATCCTCCACACATTGAGGAAATGGATACATTACCTCATGGGAAGGAGATTCGAATTGAGAACAGACCACAATGGTCTGAAGTATTTATTTGATCAGCCGACTTTAAATTCTAGGCAAACTAGATGGTTGGAGTTTCTGTGTGAATATGACTTTGATATCAAGCATATCAAAGGGAAAGAAAATAAGGTGGCTGATGCACTCAGCAGAAAAGTCCATGAATTACATGCTATATCCATTAGCATGTACATGATTGAGATTAAGGACAAAATTTTGGAAGCTGCAAATGCTGATTTGCAGTACAGAGGTCTGGTAGCAAAGCTACAACAGCGTGAGAGACCACAGACCCAGGGAAGTTACACCTTGGGAACCGATGGCTTACTTCTATATAAAAACAGAGTGTATGTACCTAATGTCCGAGAATTGAAGTTGGAAATTCTAAAAGAAATTCATAACGTGGCTTATGTTGGACATCCTGGATATCAGAATACTGTGGCAGCAATCAAAAGCCATTACTTTTGGACGGGTCTGAAGAAAGAAATCATTGAATACATCGCCAAATGTATGGAGTGCTAGAAAGTTAAGGCTGAGCATAGGCACCCAGCAGGGTTGCTGCAACCTTTACCCATTCCTGAGTGGAAATGGGAAGTGGTGACAATGGATTTTATCACAGGATTGCCCAGAACAATCAAGCAACATGATTCAATCATGGTGGTGGTGGACAAGCTTATAAAAGCTGCCCATTTTATTCCACTGAAAACCACTCAAGAGGCAACATATGTTGCTGATATCTTCTTAAAAGAAGTGGCACGCTTGCATGGAATTCCTAAGACAATTGTGTCTGATAGGGACCCGAAATTCACCTCGAATTTATGGAAAGGACTGTTTAAGGGATTTGGAACAAATCTAAACTTTAGTACAACGTATCATCCTGAGTCTAACGGACAGATAGAAAGGGTGAACAGAGTAATAGAAGACATGCTGAGAATGTATGTGATGGATAAACCATCAAGATGGGAAGACTACCTGCATTTGGTAGAATTCGCCTACAATAATGGGTATCATGCATCATTGAAGATGAGCCCATTTGAAGCACTTTATGGAAGAAAGTGAAACACTCCAGTGAGCTGGGATAATCCAGCTAACAGAGCAGTAGTTGGGCCTGAGCTGCTCAAAGAGATGGAAGACCAAATGATAAGAATTAAATAGAATTTGAAAGATGCCCAGGACAGGCAGAAGAGTTATGCTGATAAGAACAGAAACCACAGAGAATACAAAGTGGGTGATCATGTTTTCCTGAAAGTAAAAACTAACAGGAGTTCCCTGAAGCTGGGAAGTTGCACCAAGTTGGCAGCAAGATTTTGTGGGCCGTTTGAAATCCTGGAAAGGATTGGGCCAGTTGCATACATGCTTGCATTACCTACATATATGAATGTACATAATGTGTTTCATGTTTCACTACTTAAGAAATATATACCTGATGTTAATCATGTTATCGATTAGAATGTGATTCAGGTGGAACCAGAAGGTTTCCTGCAAGTGCATCCTATGCGCATATTGGACATGAAAAGAAAATAACTCCGGAATCGATCTATAGAGCTTGTAAAGGTCCAGTGGACCTAGTACGGTCTTGAGGACGTGACATGGGAACATGCAGATGCTATGCGGGCATAGTACCTGCATCTTTTTGAAAATTTTGAAAATCTTGCAGAGACAGTGTAAGGTTGCACTGAGGACAGTGCATAAATAAGGGGAGGGGGATTGTAGTGTCCCCAAGATCGAACCTTTGTAAATATGGTTTATGAAATGAATTGTAAATATGTGTTATAGGCTGGTGAGCCAAGTTTGTATAAGCCAGAGGGCTTATGTGATTGTTAGGCTAGAGAGCCTAAGGGTTGTAGGCCAAGGGCCTGATTTTGTACTTGTATGTATGCAACACATTAATAAAATATAAACATCGCCGCGTGCAGGCCGACATGATGAATGAGTGATGGGGGACTAAGCATCCATAGAGAGGGCAAGGGATTAGGGGCTGGAAGGTGAGAAAAGGGGATAAGTGTTAAGCCTAGGGGCCTTAAGCCTTGGGAATAATATTTTATTATTATTCCAAAGAACATGTGCATTTTATGTTTTTTATCCTAAGTTCCTGGAAAAGGGAAAACATGCAAAGGGGATGCATGCTGATGGAACGCATGCAGTTCCAAGGGTGACAAGTGTCAACCCTGGTGCATGCGAATGAAACAACCAATATGAGCCGTGAGAGGGTTTCCTCCTCCATTCGACCCCCGACTTCCTTAGGTGAACTGGTCTGACCTCTGCAGAGAAACCCTCATGCATCTACTAAACCAAAAGGCATGTATCTGTGTTCGTTATGGGATAACCGATACATCCTCTATCTGAACAGTTCGAACCTGTGTTGACCCCTGTGTGGATTGTTTTTCATGTGTCCCTGAGAACCAGAGCGTGAGTCTATCCTGTGTTGTCGGGTTGAGAAATAAGAAGTGACTTGCCATTGTTGAACCCGTTGGAAAGCCCGTGTCTATTTTTCCCGTGGGTTGTTGTGGCCACGCAGTGCTGGACTGCGTGTGGCTTGTTGGCCAGTTGTGAAACACTCCCTCCCGATGAGAGAGGTGGTTGAATTGGAAGAACATGTTTCTTGGTCTGTGAGTGACTCTCTCCAGGTGAGAGAGTGCGCAGAGGAGGGAGAGAACTCATGGAAGGAACCCTATAGCTGCCACAGAGCTCAGAGACTTCCGGTCCGGTCTGTTGCTGTAACCCAAGGCAAGGGAGGTTAGCAGCCGAAGGACTATCTAGGTGACAGAGAAGGTGTATACTCCTGGGGTGGAACAGGCATGTGGGGAAGGAGAGTCTGTGGGCAGTGAGCATGAGTGGTTCCTGGGAGAGAATTCCTTCCTTGTTACCGTGTGTTTTCCTTGTAACCTCAGCCTAACCTAGGATTCCTTGCCTTGGGATGGAGCTTAGTCGCAGCACATGGGTGACCCACTGCTGAGCTGACGAGCAATGTGGTCTAAGGATGGGAGGTTCGTGGAAGGCCTACACTTGGTTGGTGGAACTGCCACTGTTTCAAAGATAAGTACCAAATGATGCTTTAATTATGTTTTTGTATCCCTATGTATTATAATTATCATGTATTCTGCTATGCATTTGGATTAATGTTATTGCCATGGATTATTTATGTTAGTAATAATTCTTATGCTTACTCTGAGCTTAAATGTATTTCTTGCTTAAATGCATGTGGATTATATAATGCCTGTATGAGTTATGTAAAAAGTGGTGTTACAATTTGGTATCAGAGCGAGTAAGCCTTGGCACCGAAAAGTGGTGTTACAACTTGGTATCAGAGCGATTAAGCCTTGGCACCGAAAAGTGGTGTTATAAGAGGGGAACCAGTCAATTTTTACACTTTTCCCTCCGGGCCTCTCAACATAGTGGAGTTGATTGGACTCCACTATGAAGCTGGTACAGACAAAATGGGCACACAAGTGCCGATAAACAATATCTCAGACCTATCACTAAAAATGATAGTTTTTCTTATTGGGCAGATCACTGGATCCACAACTCTACATTAGGCTTCCTGGGCGCACATGAATTGTGAAATTCAATGCTTAAATTCACAAGTTTTCAACTGGAGTACTACTTTACTGGATTGCATGAAATGACGGCTTACAGAGTGTCGCATGGGGAGGCATAGAAACTTCGGGTTTGGGACTATTCTATGCTCTTTCTTCTTCGAGAGGGTACCTAGTCTTAGTCTGAGGGAGATAGTACAGGGGCACATAGCCTCTTCTCTAGCAGTATGCAGATGGGCGGCGTTGTTGCCGCAACATGGGGGAGGGAGGACTATTGAGGCCTTTGAAGACAAGTTTTTTGACTGGTGGTCTCGACAGATCCCGACGATAGAGGACTATCCCTATGTCGGGATCAACTTTTCCAGGGACCCTGACATGGGCGTACCTCCCCAGTATGGTCGCCAATTCTGTTGTGGGTGGGAAATACCCCTATAGACTAGCATTAAGGGTTCTATAATGCATGCAGAAAATGACCTAAAGTCTCCTACTTCTTAACAACATCCCAATAATAAACCCCATTATTGATATGCAAATACAAGGTTAAAAAAGATCAAGTTATTGTACCTTCGTTTCCATGTTTGATGTCGATCCTTTAACGTTTGTTCTCTCCTTTACTGCAATTATCCTCCCAATGCTGACCTGCATCCATAAAAAGACAAACAAAGAACTACACATGCATATGATCTATGAACTAATGGGTTAGAGATTCTATCAAAATATAATCAAATTTAAACATTGAAAATCTCATATGGCGGGACGGGAAAAGTACTTCTTTTTATTAATCTCACAAGAGTAACTTACAATAGTGAGATCGGCCAGTGCTCCTCGAATTTGGTCCTGGGCTCCTCTTCAACTGTGCTCCAACTGATTTTGTATATGCTTCTCTTCACATAATGGTTGCAAAAGGTTGGGGCAAAGGGAATGAAAAATCGGGTAGAGTTTCTTTACAATTATTTTCCTCCTTCCAAATGGGACCCCTACCCCTTCTTTTATAGGCTAGAAAGGGCTAGGTATTCTTGTTTTTCAACGTTATTTAATTTTTATGTATTTTTGTATATATCATTTTTTTTATACTAGAGTATCTGACACATATCTCTCGGTTATGTGCAGACGTGGGGCCAGTGCGTCCAACAGACATCACGAGGACTAGGGGGCATCCTCGACCAGAAGCGGGACCAGCTGCGGTCGGTGGACCAGCAACAACAAGGGGACCTCTACCTGGGGAGGCTGAGAGAGTTTTGAGACGGGTAGAGCGGAACCTCACCATGCTTACTTGGACAGTCCTCATGGTGGAGATCGAGGATCTCCCACTGTCCATGCAGACTCACATTGTTGGGGTACCACAGACCTGGGTCCAAATTTTTCAGCGTCTGGCTAACACTGTTGTTCACTGTGACAGGGCCCATAGGCCTTGCCCTTAGCTTAGACTGGACTTCTTATGTGTTGAGGGCACCTTTTTTATATTTTTAAGGGCATAAGCCTCGTGACTCTTTACTGGACACCTATTTTTTTTTAGGCGCTTGCGCCCACTTATGTACTCTGGTGCTTTGCGATATATATATGGATTTTTTTTTTTTATCTTTTTGTGTTTTATGGAATACACTTATTTACAAATGTATTTACATGTGTGTGTGTGTGTGATTTTTCTTACATGTGTGCAAGATAACAATCTAATATATGATTAGCTAGAGTATCTATAACCTGATTCAATCTCCTAGGAACATGGATATACGTAATGTAATCAAAGCTTCGTTCTAAGAGACGTACCCTAAGGAACCGTCAATGTAGAGTAGGATCATGAACGCGATAGACTCCATTTAACTGAGACACAACCAACTGAGCGTCTAAATAGATCCGGAGGTGATAGATACCAAGTGACAAAGTGTCATGAGGAAACTCAATAACTGCGATGTATTCAACGACATTATTTGTGGTGTCTCCTAAACAGATACCTCCTGAAGATAGAAACTGGCCCTGAGGTGTGAAAATCACCCAAGCTGTAGAGGCAAGCCTTCGAGTGTGTCAGCTAGCACCATCCGCGAACCCAACGAACACCTATGATTCACTTGGCATCTGCCATAGTGAAAAAGATAACATAAAAAATGACACGTCCATGAAACCAAAATAAAAACTAAAAAGTAATACTACAAAGACTATACATATGTTACAAAAAGTCACCTGAGTTGACCTAACTACGAGTAATACTTCTTGAGGTAGAGCCCATTTCCAGGCTCTGCCAAAACATTTCCCTCAAAATCCACCAGACGATAAGCACCCTTTCTTAGAACCTCTTTTATGATGAAAGGTCCGAACCACATAGGTTTGAACTTGCCTACCCCAAGGGAGTCCTTATCTTGGTCATAGACCAGGACAAGGTCGCCTTCAGAGAGAATTCGAGGATGAACAGACCGATCATATTGACACTTGAATTTTTGTTTGTGAGCTTTGTTAGCTAAGGCCTCATCACGACACTACTCATTGAGTTGCTCGAGATATAATAAATGCTCTTCAAGCGATGAAGTGTCTGACAATAACTGTACTGCCAACTTTAAAGATGGGATCTGGCATTCTATGGGCAAGACTGCTTCCAGCCCGTAAACGAGTTGAAAAGGTGAGAAACTGGTTGCAGTATTAATGGATGTTCGGTAAACCCATAATGCTGAGTATAATATCAAATTTCAATTTGACTTGGCCGAATTGATCATTCGTTGTAGAATGGTCTTAAGATATTTATTTACAACTTCCACTTGATCATTCACTTGGGGGTAGTAGGGTGATGAATGTTCTTGCTGCAAGCCAAGCTTTGATGTTAACTCGATCATCATTTTGTTTTGAAAGTGACTGCCATGGTCAGTGACAATCTCTCTCGGGATGCCGAACCTTGCTATTATATGGTTGAAAAAAAAGAGAGTTGTTGTCTCCCCATCATCTTTGAACATTGGCATAGCTTCAACCCACTTGGTGATGTAGTCTACTGCTACGATGATATAGCGGTGCCCCCTTGTTGAAGGGGGGTTGCATGTAGTGTAATAAATCCCCCATTTAGTGAAGGGACCAACGGTAATAATGGGAAACATGGGAGCGGGGTGTGCCCTCATCTTCCGAGAGAAGATCTGACATGGGTGTCACTTCTTGATTGATTCAACACAATCTTTGATTAATGTCGGCCAGAAGTAACCGATTCATAGAATTTTTTGGGTTGTTTCCAACCCAAAAAGATGACCACCACATGCTCCAGTGTGGCAATCGTTAAGCATGATTTCCACTTCTTCATGAGTGAGACATCGATGAAGGATGTGGTCTACACCTCGACGATACAAAGTGTCCTCGAGTATGAGATAGTTCTTATCCTGATGGCGTATACGACGACGATCATCACGAGAAGCAGAGGTGGGACACTTCAAAGTCTGGGGATAGACAAGCACATCTCCATACCAAGGGTCAAAAGACGTGATCAAAAACTTGTCTCCTTTGATAGGCAACTCATCGGGTATAACATCACCTGATTCGATTGGAAGTTCCGATATGAGTTCCGCGAAGACAATTGACTTTTTGGATTTCATCAAAACAAACTCCAAGTCGAATTCCTAGAGGATAACTATCCATCTACTGATCTTTCCGTTGATGACGCGTCGTGTCAATACGTATTGAAATGGATTCACAACGGCAATGACAGTGGTCTTGTGAAACAAAATGTAATGATAGAGCCGTTGGACAGCATGGACTGCTTCCAACGCAAGTTTTTCAATGTGGGAATAATTGAGTTCCGGTCCAACTAGGCCTCAGCTTAGGTAATAAATCACGTATTCTGAGAGCAAATCATCCTCCTGAACTAAGACCATACCAATGGTCGACTCCGCAGTGGCCAAGTACAATAAGAAATATTTATTATAATTGGGTGGCTGAAGTAGAGGGGTAGATATGAGGGCATGTTTCAACGTTGCAAAAGAGCATTGAGAAGCTTCATCCCAATGAAAAGGAACGTCCTTCTTCAATAAAAACATAAAAACCTTTGTGATCTCGGCATAGTTTGTGATGAAACGCTGTAAAAAGTTTTCTTTTCCTTGCAAACTTTGAAGCTGAGGGATGGTGCACGGGGGAGGAAATTGAACTATTGCCTCAACCTTTAGAGTATCGACCATGATCCATGTTGTCAAAACTATGAAACCTAGTAGACGAATCGATGTGATGCAAAACCTAGACTTGTTTGGATTTAAGCGGATTCGGTAATAGCGACATTGTTCAAGGATAAGTCAGAGGCGTGTCAGATGGTCAGCTCTCTTGCGAGATCATGATGCTAAATCATCAATATAAGCCTCGACTATGTGTTTGAGGTCATGGAAAGCAAAAGACATGGCCCACTGAAATGTAGCTCCATCATTTTTTAGACCAAAAGGCATTTTCTGATAAGCGAATGTACCCCACAGACAAATGAAAGCGGTTTTGTGTTGGTCTTCGGGTTTGATCTGTATCTGATTATATCCCGAAAAACCATCCATGAACGAAAAATCCTCGCAACCTGCACATTCATCGACTATCTGGTCAATAAATGGCATGGGGAAATTTTCTTTTGGGAAGGCCTTGTTCAAATCACGGAAGTCCATACATATGCGAATCATACCCTGTTTTTTATTGACTGGCATGAGATTTGACACCCATTGAATCAATTGGATGGGGTAGATGAAACCAACTTTAAGTAGTTTCTCTCTACTTCAGCCTTGATAGTTGTTGCTTTCCTAGGATTGATCAGATGAAGCTTCTACTGGACTAGCTTGACATCAGGATAAGTCGTGATTTCATGTTTGACGATTCTTGGATCTATGCCTGGCATTTCCTTGTAAGACCAGGCAAAAACATTGCGAAATTATTTAAATAAATATGTGTAGATTTGAATCTCCTCGGGGGAGCAATCCGTTCCGACAAAGATATTCTCCATGACGTCAGGGGTTATGGATATGTCAATAGGTATCGTTTCAGCTATTGTTTCCATATTTCCTTCAGTGTAAACAACATGCGTTGCTAAAGGATTGATAGGACAATATTTATCTCCATTCATGGTCAGAGTGAATTCACCTGCTTCAATTCATCTTAACTCTGGGAGGAAGTAAGATCTATGATGAAGATAATCCTAGGGTCTGTCTGGACTAGTCATTGCCTCAATAATCACCTCATATGAGGGAAATATTAAGTCTAAAGAATCCATATGAGCAAGGGAACACTAATACATTGGGCGGAAATTACGACGGTTTAAAATTTCGTCGTAATTTTTTTGCTTTTTTGGACCAAATTTACTTTTTTTTTGGGGGTCCAATTGTTCGCCGCCCTAGCGACCAACATTCCACGTTGGTCGTTCTAGCAACCAAAATTCCAACTTTAGTCGTTATAATGACCAACTATGGCATATGTGAGAATAAAACGGTCATTGACTTATTGTTTGGTCAATTTGACCGAATTCATCGGAAGACCGACTAAATCAATCCTATATATATCTCAGTTACGACAAATGTGTTATAGTTGTGACAATCATTTTCCATAGTTGCGTGAGTAATTTATGAAATGGTGTTCTGATGCAATGGTGTTTTGGTTTTTTATGAAATCTTGATTTCAATTCTCTTTCAAGAAGAGAAACATTGAATTGATCAGACTCTACATAGCTGAGATTTTGAAGGCCAATACTTAAAATTTTTATGTGTGATTTAGTAATTTGGTGGTATTGAACTATTTTATGGTTTATTTTCACTCCTTAAATCAGATTTTATGGTTTATTTTAACTTCTAATAATTATTATCTTTAATTTGATACCATGCCCACATGTTCTGGAACTTGAAAAACATGATCTAGGAAGAAAGAATTAAATTATGGACTCTTCAGCACATTCGGCGACTCATTGGTCTTGCGTTTTTCCCTTTAGCTGCCGAAAGTCAGAGCTTTCGACGGCTCACTACACTGTCAAATTTGGCACTTAGCTACCGAAAACCCTAAAATAAACTCCTATCTGATACTTTGCATATGTCCACCTCATGAATATCTAGTGATCCATTAAATTATTATGTTTTCCTTCAATTTATGTATTAAAACCCTTAATGTGAATATATGTATCTAAAAGGAGTTAGAAACTATAATGAAGCAAGATGGAGTAACGATGTTAATTCACAATCATACCATGAAAATAGTGTTTTGACAAGACACCAAGATGAGAAATAATGACATGAAATTTATTCAAAATATCATTTGGAAAAAAGGGAATCAAATTAGTATATATGACAAAGATTTGTCTAGAGGAATATGCACTCTCTCGAACCCATAAGAATTGGATCTACTAGATGAGGTAATAGTCCACTCTAGTTTTTCAATTTCTTTGAATACTTCTTTACAGTCATATTCATGAGAATATTTAAGATTTATACACCTAAGAACATGCAGAGGAAACAATAGTGTTGGGAGTCCCAAACAAAATTCAAGGACGAACTACTAGATGAAGGGAAGGTCCTTGTTAATATATTAAACCTTGTCCAATGTTAGACAAATTAAAAAAAAAGTAGTATTTCTAATGGATCTAAGTAAGGAAATGGAATAGGAAATTATTCCAGAATCGGATCTCATCGACTAGTGCTAGAGAAGAGGAAAATGCACATTAAAAGACATGATAACGAGACGTAGACATGTTTTTTTGAAATTTCTTTCTTAAAGGACAATCTTAGGATCCAACTTGATATCTTTCCTTCCATGTAATTGGCTCATAAACCCATTTATCTTTTGATATTCTATGGGAAGCATTATATCCTATGGGAAGCATCATAAACCTCTTCCCTTTAAGTTCAATCGTATTTGCCTCTAACATATATAGGTATGGGAAATCATTACACATGCCTGGAAATCACTAGTTTTTTAGTCTCCATCCTTTGTTTTAAGAAAAAAATATCAAAATGATTAAGAATGAAATATTGATGCATGATAATATATTTCAATCATATTAAAAATTGCTAGGGAGGCTTCCCAAGAAAAACACCATACTTTGTAATGTTCCATACAATTACAAAAAATTATAAAGATATTGAAAAAAAATCTATAGTATTTGACAATGGGGATAAATAAATTTATTAGTATCAATGGATTTCCCATCCATTTCTATAACATATGTTGTTACATCATTAAAAATTACCATTATAGAATGTTTGAAATCATTGGGCGAATGTTATGGGTTAGAGGAGGGATGAACTCTCTGTTCTCCACGTTCATCTAAAAGGAAACTAATTTTATTTTATTTAGTAGTTTCAAACTAATATCTCTATCTAATGTTTCATATCAAGGCTTCACAAAAAAATAACCATGTGAATCTATTAGGGTCCTACCCTAACTCCCTTAAATAGATAGAAAGATTGCTATGTACTGAGGCCAGATCTATTAAATAGGGACTATATAGTAGATGTAGTGTGAAAGCAATAATTGTAATAAGGCTTACTACAAGGTGCAACCTACTATAAATTTCCTTCACAAGAGAGTTCCTGCCAGGTTAGATAGAAACTAAAAAATGAAGTAGAAGCAAGGTAATGAGATGTCTTGTGAAGCTTATTGTAATGGGAACTCTACTCATCTAGTGGGGTCCTCCTTGTTGATGCAAGTGAACATTTCTTTCATCAATAAAGGTAGTAGTACTTGTGGAATTTTGGTTCCCATGAAATTGCCTATTTGAATTTTGGTTCGAGATCTCTGTTTGACAATTGGGCGATTTCTGTCAAAAATAGAAATGCCATTTGGATTCCTTCTTTCACCATATGTCTTCAAAACTTAATGAGGAGGATGATTTAACTTCTGATAATTATTATCTTTAATTTGATACCATTTCCACATGTTTTGGAACTTGAAAAATGCGATCTGGGCAGAAAGAATTAAATTCTGGACTCTTCAGCACATTAGGCGGCTCATTGGTATTGCATTTTGCCCTTTAGTCGCCGAAAGTCAGAGCTTTCGACGGCTCACTACACTGTCAAATTTGCCACTTAGCCGCCGAAAACCCTAAAATAAACTTAGGTTTAATTTAAGAAAAAAATCGATTTATACATTGAAATACCATCTTTAAGAGCTTGTCTCTAAGCCTTTAAATCTGAAGAAATTGAAAATGATTCTTCTTCTTAATGCTCATCTTATCATGTGATTTGGAAATCATTAGCAAGTTATTTTTGATCGCTAACATAGTGTACCATTTATCATTACCATGCCAAGGAATTGCTTGCCAGCTTTGATTAGTTGTATTCAAATTAATTTTCTTTACATCATCATTTTTTATGAGAATTAAAGTTGCCTTTACGCTTCTTATGTCATGATTTATTTTTCTCCCCAAACTCTTTCTTGCACTTCTATCGATTTTGTTCCTCAATTTTGACAACATAATAGTAGGTGGATCACAACAAAGGGATTACTAGAAGATTCAATTATGTTTGGATGCTTATGTGTAGGTCAATGTGTTTTTTTAGAACCAAGTGTCATTTAGATTCCCAAATAGCCAGTGTTGTACATTGGATATGAAATGCATTGGTTTCATGCTTCGTTCCTTATTTTTTCTAGCTGATTTTAGGTTTCATGCTTCGTCCCTTATTTTTCTGAACATGCT
>ML823054.1:122077-137662 GCA_009831015.1 Picea engelmannii
AATGAGTAATGCATAAATTCGAATTGAGTACCTTAATACTGATGCTAATTTCCGTTGTCAGCTGCCTTCCTGCTGCTACCTGCTACACAGTCCAGTCCTGTTGCAAACACAGAAAATAATTGCCCAAAACCTCTTGTCCACCCCGCCAACTAGGAAAACGACCTAGCTTAAGGATATCTACGGATATCCTGGCCCTCCGAGCCCAAAACTTCTAGCAACTCGGTGCCTGCCTGAACAATAGGTCTCAACCAACAAATCATGTGCCTCAATCTGAGCACACCAATCTCACAGCCCCTCTCGGCTCTCTCCCATAACAAGAAAACAGTCTCCCGTAGAATCTCCTCCTCCCAACTCCTTTCCCCCTCTTATTCCCCCTTCACCGCCTTTCCTCCTTCCATTAAATTCCTTATCCCTACATTTAATTACCCTTATCCATTCATTAAATATATTATCCATGTATTGAATACGTTATCCCTTGTGGGATACGTAACTCAATTTAAACATTATATTTTATTATCCAATTCTTATTTAATACTTTATTAATTAATGAATTAATTAATAATCAAATCAATCTTTAACCATATTGATTAATGAGTTAATTATACTTAAATTAATCATAATTAAGAATAACTAATTAATAACAAATAATTAGTTAAGGTTATTTTAATGAATAAATATAGTTTAGCTAATCTTTTAGGGTTACCTTATTAAATTAATTATAATTTATAATCAAGGGTCGTTACAGGGAGGGGTTGCCCCCTGTCGATCTGACGGGCATAGGCGTTGGGCCTTGCCCGGGGTTCCACTGGGTATGGAAGGGGTTTCCCCCGATCGACATCCCTCGCAAGGGGACTGGTCCCTACCATGGATTCCAAGGTCCTTGTGAGGAAGGAATTCCTAAGTGTGCCCTCTGTGCAGGAATAGTACCCTGTATAGGATGTGGTTGTCCATAACCGGGGTTTCCCTCGGTCGAAACGGCAGCTGACGAGAAAGAATTGTTACCAAACGCGTCGAACAAAGAGAAAGGTGTCGAACCAACCGGCATGTTATAAGGAGGGATTTCTTGACTACCTACTCCAAACAAGTTTACGTTAGGCTCGACGAAGTGTTGAGGAACACCACCGAGCGGGGGGGACAAAGGGGGTATATGACCCCGCCGTAAGGGAAAGCGATAAAGGGAGATGAAGTGCCCCCCATAGATCCTTTCAGAGGAGCGTTGGAACTCCCTGCCCCCAGACCTAAAGTCTGTAGAGTGGAGGAGGAAAGTACAGTACTCATACCGAATCCAGGCATCATGTATGAGAACGGAGGGTCTGTCGCATTCTGGGTAAAAGGAGCAGTGATCGTCTCCATAGACAGAATCAGACCGTTGCCTGAGGTAGAAGAAATCGAGACCATAATGGCTTGGACCAACGACAATTATTTAGGAGGTGAAATACCCCCTGTAGTGACAGTCGTGAAGGAAATATGAGTATTCCCTGAAGAAGTAGCAACGTTTTCTTCCATTGTTGCTTGTGACACTACCTGACGCTCGTAAGGTAGAACCTGTATGACGATGGGTGTCGATAGATCAATGATGGGAAGGTTATATGGACCAAGAGCTTCTGCTCCAAGGTGAGAAATGATTGGTTCCTCCAGAATCAAATGTTCTCCTCTCGAAGATGGGTCGGGCATAGTTTCCTGTAACCCGGTTGTCTCAAAAGACCCTTGCTAGTCTAGTTTTCGCCTTAGCAGTTGCGGGGGGGGTTTGAGGTCAACCGACAACAGGCCCAAAATCCTTCATGACCAGTGGAACTCTTGATCCTCCACTGTAAGAGAATATAAAGACACACTAGGGCAATCTAAAATCGTTTGAAAACTAGCACGCACTAGAAAAAGTACCTATGAGATAAAACAAGCAGTCAATAGCTAGTTGGAAGAACAGTTACAACGACCAACACTAGAGCAACTTACCGATGCAAGTGCGACTCAAATAAGGAAGCACCCTCTAGGTATACTCTGCAAAGTGTGGCCCGATGTCTGTCCTAGGTACCGCGGTATACCCCCGCAGTCACCTGTGTAAGTCACTAGAAAGATAGGCAACTAGGTTGCCAACGCGCCAACAGTCACCAGGTGGGTACAGTTAACAGTCGGGTGGACCGCAATGAGAAGGGTATCAAGCCTGAAACCTATCAAGGGTATCGAAAGAAAGTGTTTCGGAATAAGACTGAGGACCTTGAATGGATTCGAGACCCACGAAGCTCCGTGGAAAATGAGATCAAAGGAATCCCAAGATAAGCCCTCTATATGCATTCCCCACTACGCTTGGTCCATCTTTGGAGGGGTTATCTCCGCTACCTTTCCTTACGCTACCTCATGTTTAGCCCCTATGTTAGAGGGGGGTCTGGGATAAATTTCACGATACTGGACTTTTGACACTCCCTAACACAGACTCTTGTGTTTTTTTTAACATCCTTGAAGCATTTCCTCTCCAATCCTAAATCAAGGCTCTAGCCTAGACTAATTGATGGACCCTACAAACATAAAGTCTAGTTGATTTTAATTAATTGTTAATTTTATTGGTTGTCTTAATTCAAAGGGAACGAAAAATGAAACCAGTGATGTTTTTCAGAGACGAAAGAGAAGAGCATATACTGAAACTAAAAACAAATTACTTCTTCACAAATTCAAATTTGCACATTCAAACTCTTTAACCAACTTGTCAAACTTTTTTTTCTAAGAACTTTTAACAGAAAACTCAAAACAATATTTCACTCGACTACGAGCTACTTGTTGTCCTAAGTCAACAACCAAGAACTTACGAAAACAATCGTTTTCCTGATGATTAATGCAAACAACCAACTACTTAACCAAAACCAAGAAATATTTTTTTTGTTTTTATTGTTTAATGCTTAAAAAGAAAAAAAGGGAAAAATGACGACAAGTAAAGACCAAGAACAGACTTCTGGTCTAAATGCAGATCGCAAAGAGTTACTGACAATAACACACAAGTTGATTGAAGCAGACTCTCACACTTGTCTAAAAACCCTATTACAGAAAAACAGAGGAAAAAAAAAACTTTTAATGAAAAAGAAAGCTATGTTGTAATCAAAACTAAGCTACAGACTACTATGAGTGAGACCCGGACTAGATCAATAGAATCCTTGAGAGGTGTGACTCTTGACATGGAAGAGGATGACTGCCTCTTCTAAAAAAAAATATTATCAACAGGTACGCTACTTCCAGTTCAACAACCAGCGTATGTACGCAGGTTGTGCAAGTTCAGGGTGCATGTGCACACATGCAAGCCCACTACAGGACGCGTGCACCTTTGCAATGCCTCAAAAAAATGAAAACAATCAAGCACTTATAGGGAGCACTGGTACTGAGAACCAGAATCCCTTGAAGACACAAAAACTTACTTTGACATAAAAAGATGCAAGGAAACGTTGTTAAACAAAAAGCTAATATGAGGTTATACCTAGGCTACAGACTGCAACAACAGAGACTAGAACTAGATCCAGAAAACCCCTGAGAAGGATCCCTTCTGACAGGGAAGATGATGACTGCCTCTCTTTAAAAAAAAATTCTTGACTCAGACACGCTATTGATCCTTCAGCAGCCCGTGCATGTATGCGGGCTATGTGAAGTCAGGGCGTGTGTATACACATGTAGGCATTATACATGCCATGTATGCCTCTGTAGCTTCCCAGAAAAGAAACAACAGTCAAGCGAAGAAAGAAGGGAGTACTGGTATGGAAGACCAAAATCCCTACTAGCTCAGACTCTTGCAGAAACTCAGAAAAAAAGTAATAAAACCAATTTAAAAAACCCAAAGAGTATCCCCAAAAATCCTAGAGATTTCCCCAGTATGGTCGCCAATTCTGTTGTGGGTGGGAAATCCCCCTATGGACTAGCATTAAGGGTTTTGTAATGCATGCATAAAATGACCTAAAGTCTCCTACTTCTTACCAACATCTCAATCATAAACCCCATTATTCATATGCAAATACAAGGTTAAAAAAGATCAAGTTACTGTACCTTTGTTTCCGTGTTTGATGTCGATCCTTTAACGGTTGGTCGCTCCTTGACTGCAAATCTCCTCCCAACGCTGACCTGCATCCATAAAAAGAAAAACAAAGAACTCCCCATGCATATGATCTATGAACTACTGAATTAGAGATTCTATCAAAATATAATCAAATTTAAACATTGAAAATCTCATATGGCGGGATGGGAAAAGTACTTATTTTTATTAATCTCACAAGAGTAACTTACAATAGTGAGATCGGCCACTGCTCCTCGAATATGGTCCTGGGATCCTCTTCAACTGTGCTCCAATTGCTTTTGTATATGCTTCTCTTCACACAATGGTTGCAAAAGGTTGGGGCAAAGGGAATGCAAAATTGGGTAGATTTTCTTTACAATTATTTTACTCCTTCAAAATGGGACGCCTACCCCTTCTTTTATAGGCTAGAAAGGGCTAGGTATTTGGTCGAGTGACCGGCTATGGGAATTCAAACGGTTTAGGTAAATTACCCAAAATTGTGTGTTCTGTCTACAACTTTCTATTTTTCATGTTTTTTTAGGTATTGTGGGCTGTAGTGGGTCACCTAGCGTACACACGCATGTGCAGTAGTGGAGCAGGGCGTGTGTGCCCTCAAAAGGGGTGTTTTTTAAGAATATTTTCAGTAGTGGCTTGGAAAAAGATGTAAAATGAGATGGTTTGATGCCAGATAAGCATATCTGGTGCAAATTAGGGTTATAACAGGGACATGCTCCAATCCTCCAAAGGGGCTGACAACTTGTTGATTGGCCATCTGAGCCTGATAGTGGAATAGATCAACTTCGGTTTTCCCATCAGTGCCCAGTTTTTCTTCATCATGACATTGACCTCCGACCCTAAGTTGAGGACCACATAATCTATCTCATACTCTCCTATTTGAGCATTCAAATGTAATTCCCTATTGGTTCTTCTCTTCTTATCGATTTGATGTACTGCCCTATTCAGTAAGGGGTCTATCTTTCCTCGCTCATATTTTCTGATTAAAGTTTGTAGTTCTTGTATAGTGCTTTCATCCTAAATCAACTTAATACAAGTATATAGAAATTCCATGAGCTTGCTTACCTCTTTTACTTCTTTTGGTGAAGCAGATTGATCAAATGCCAGAGGCATTCCATATTCTCTCACTTCTGGTCTTGTCCTCGATGAGGAACCCTGGTCTCCTCTAAATTCTTTTCTTGCCTCCTCAAACATTTGTCTTTCTTTCTTTGCATCAAACATTTGTGTCTTCTCTGTAGCTTTTCTGATTTCTGAGTATTCTATAGTCTTTCCTTGGATCATTCTTTCGTCTCATGTAACAACACCTCCTCTAGTAATAATAGGGTCTCTAGGGTCTTCTCTGTGAGGTTCAACTTTGATCAATTGTATCTGTGGGTTCTACTGAGGTCCTCGTTTCTCCTAAAGTTTAGCCAACAATGATGGGCATTCCTCGATAACATGTTCGAAAGAGTTGCAGTAACTACAAGTGGTACAAGGGTTCTGACAGTCCCTTGCCAAGTGTCCTAGCTATGCACAATTATAACAGATTACCTGTCCTCGACCTTGACCCATACCTCCTCCTCCTCCTTCTCCTCTGAATCCACCGCGAGTATTGAAGTTCCCTCTCCCAGGGGAGTTGTACTGCGTAGAGTTCCATTCTTGTTGTAATTCACCTTGAATCTTGTATATGTCTCTTAACCTTTCATGCATGAGATCATAATCCCTACAATCCCTATCATCATGTCCCATGGAAATACAGAATGTACAATACAAATTTGTGGGTGTCTGAACATATTTTTGCATGTAATAGCACTCACTAGTACAATGTCTATTTTGGCATACCTCGCACCAGGGTAACGTGACTTACTTCAAAGGAATCGGAGCTCCAGAGGCCAAGTATTCATGGAATGGGGGATGGTGTTCCTTTTCATGGCCCTCTAATCAACACCTGACACACCAGATGTCTTATGTTTTATCTTTTCCCTTGTCTTTCTTCATATCTTCGACCTGCAGAGACAAACTAGTTAGTTGACTCAAGATCTGACTCATACCTGAGTTGGATTCTCCCATAGGGGTTGATTCTAACTTCATGGCAATCTCCAGCGCCTCAGCTTGCATAGAAATATTCTGTTGCATCAGAGGAACTCTGATGTGTGGTAAGAGGGCAGCAATGAACCATTCCTTGTTCTGCTCATTTGGGATCTAAAAAGTCAATCGGCCTGTTAAGGTCTTGAATCTCTGATCGAACTCCCAAACAGGTTCGACTACTTTCTACTTGATCTCTTTCAGCTCTGTAATACATTGTGACTCCGACTTGGGTTTCATGAACTCTCCAATCAACGCATTCTTAATATGATTCAATGGCTTAGTCTGTGCAAGTCCTTGGAAAAGCTTCATGTACCATATAAGTGCGCGGTCTCTTAGAGTGGTACTAAACTAGGTTCTTTTAACAGCTTCGTCAGTGACATTTTTAATATTCCTTATGGATTCACATAGGAACCAGTGTTGATCAGGATCTTCAGATCCATCTCCCCTAAAGATGGGAATCCTCATCTCATATGCGATAGATATTCCTAGGGTTCCTGACTGAGTATGTGGTGGACTACTAGTGACGGTGCTCTGGACGCTCTGGTGGCTTGGATTACTCTAATTTCTTAATACTACTGAATCAACAGGAGGGATAATAGAACTTACTTCAACAGTCTGTGTAGTTCCTGAAGTTTCAGGTTCTTCTCGGTTCTGAATAGGTTTTGAATGCTCCCCGTCTGTCAGATATACCTCTTCTCCACTGTAGAAACCCTCGTCCCAGTAGTTCTTCTTGAATAAGTTTACAAGAGGAAATTCTCTGAATGCTTTTCCACTGCGCATATGTCCAGCTTTTATGTCGCTGTCACTGTCCGAATTTTTGAACATTGGCTTTTCTAGATCCGACCAACCTACTGTATCTTCAAGATGTTCTTTTCATGCAACAACATCTTGAGTTTCAACTTCAGGAATTGTAAAAATTCCCCTCTGGGTCCCTTGAAGAAATATCTCTCGGCTTGGCTAAATGACTCTACTCTGTCAACAACAAACTCGGTGATGTACCCTCCAATGGTGCTATCAAACCAGTGATCTATTGCTCTTGATACGGTGTTATCATCTCTCTTGACCTTCTTGATCAGCTCCGACGTCCAAACCACAGGAGGTCTAGATCGGATCTCAAACTGGGTATATTCTAACCTAGCTAACCACTTGTATAGCTCCTGATGGATTCCCCCAAAGAAAATCTTGTGTATATCAGTAAAGATATATTTATCCAACCAATCCTCTGTACTAATATTAGGGTTCTTGTTCTGGGTTTCAACGAAGTCCTTTTCTTGATCCTCTATCCACTTTTGAGTCTCTGTCTTTGATGGAAACCACCTTGACATTCCCTCAAGAATATTCTGGTCCCAACAACGGAACCATTTGTTGGCACAGGGGCAGACCCAGGGTTCAGCTCCAAGAGCGCACCAACAATCCCTAACTACTATCCCTTTCGACAACACCTGCGAAGAAGATGTAGTCTCACCCGAAGCAGTTATGGGGGAGTTGCAGGACATAGATGTCTACAACCAAAGGGAATATCAAGTGGATCTAATAAAATAACAACACAACATTCATATATCACTTATCAGCTAAGATCTACTCTGTACATCTACTTATCAGGTCTAACATAGTGATGCAATCATTGTATATCAATGACAAAGACAGAATACCAATCACACACAACAAAAAATATACGTGGTTCACCCTCTCTCTAGGGATACATCCATAGAACTGTGCTTTATAATGTATGAAGATGAAGCATACAGTTCTTGTTTTCGCTCTTAGCTAGAATATATTCTCTCTTCTCCTCTCTTTTTCTCCCCTCCCTGTGCACCCAGCTGCAGGGTTGACCTTCGCACCCAACTGAAGATCTTACAATACCAGAAGGCTCTCTCACTTAGCACTTCTCTCTCACACAACAATAATATCTCACAACATACCAACAACAACTAGATCGAAGAACTCAAACTTGAATGAACCCTCTTCCCTCATATAGGTTCTTATTTATAGATTATAATCACTCACCGACATCCTTAGGTCGAAACCTAGGTGTCCAAAACCCTAGATACTAAAACCCTAGGTGTCTAAAACCCTAGGTCAACTTGACCCGTATTTTCAGGGCTTCGCCAATCTGTCTTTCTTTCCTTCTCATGCAGTACTCCAAAGAATCCAATGGTGGATTCCTCCGCTTTCTAAGTTGTCCATGATCCTTCTTTCTTTCTGATATGCCATCCTCGATCTCTTCGTCCAACGGCTTTACTTCTCAGACTTCGCTCCGCCTTTTCTGCTCTTTTTTCTCACTTCGACCCAGTATCAGTCACTGTGTCTTCCACGCAGTTCACATTCTCCCTTTTCTTCCTTGATCTTCACGTACTCCCATAACCAAGGGCCAATAGTAACTTCCCAAATTATTCTCAATATCCTCAAAAATTGATATATACCAAGAATGAAATGGAAAATTTGGGAGGTGTACCCAAAGTGTAATTCTAGTAATTGACATAGAGTTAGGATAAAAATTTGGAAATCAAGGAGATATAAAAGCCCCACTCTTCCCCAAAACCAGGGACCCTACTCTAAAACTTGCTTATAAGCAGCATGATCAAAAATATGAATTAAAAAAACACCTTTGGAGATGAGAGGAATCTCATAATTCTTTTTCCATGTTGAGTGGATCCATTGACACAACACCGATGAAGGAGGCCAATAACCATTAAACCATTCAATCTTCTTGTTGGCATAGGGGCAGATCCAGGGTTCAACACTCAAGAGCACACCAACAAATCCCTAACTACCGGCCCTTTCGGCAACACCTACGAAGCAGATGAAGTCTCACCCGAGGTAGAGGCAGGGGTGGTTGCAGGACTTAGGTGTCTACAACCTTAGCTGGGACACAGATCTATGATTATATTTCTTACAACGCACTTAGCATCAGTTATTCCTTAACATACATTCATTAATACACTTCATAGAAAGCACAGAGCACCGCAGTAATTACTCAGATCTAGCACTTAGCAATGATAAACAGGTTATACTTAATAGATTAAGCACTTAGCATCTTATTTATCATATCTAGCATGCATTCATATCTCATAATAAAAAAGCATCAATAGATCTATCTAAACATATCAGAGCACTTAGCAAGAGAGAGACAAACACATCAGCACAATACACAGAGTTATTGTGGTTCACCCCCACCCCGAGGTTACGTCCAAAAAGTCTTCTTCTTTTATTATCTTCTATAAACCAAGTTACAACACAAAGCCTTCAAGATCCTACCCCACCTAGGACAAGAGATCTGCGCATCTCGCTAGATCCTCTTTCCCCGGGTAGATCCAAGTGCTAAGTCCTCCCCTAACCTGTGCACTCAACACTTACAATACTTACAATAGGCACAAAGATCTTACAGTCACGCAGACGTCTGATCACATAGATCTACATTATGCACTAAGACATTCACTTTACATCACACACACCTCCTTTCATACGCATATCCTACCCTTCTATTTATACATACAAAAGGCCTAAATAAGGGCCGATATCCCTAACCCATTACAATATTCCCAAAAATCCCTAAAAAGGGTTGGAGATCCCGTGATCTCCTCTTCTCCATGTGCTCCTTCTCCGACTGGATGTTGGAGTACCGAAAATGGTCAAATATGACCAAGTATTCCTCAAAACTTGGTCAAGGGCCAATAGGCCCCCAACACTCACCTGTGACTCGTCCCGAGTCACTCAGGTCTGACCAGTTCCACTTCAAACACCTCGAGCTTCGCTCGAGCTACTTCGACCTACTTCTTTGTGATTTCCTTCTGCTCGACGAACTCCTAGATGAGTGCGTTATTGACTGGTCCTTCTAGGCACTGCTCTGCTGTAATCACGACTTGTTGTAGCTCTGTCCCTTGGTTCTCAATCTCTAAAAATAGTTGACATTCCTTATCCTACAAAGGTTGAAGTTGTTGCGTCACTTCCATGACCTTTGATCTATCCGTTAAGGTGAGGTCCAACGGTCTAGCGGTAACCCATAACTGTTTTTCAATCTGTTTGGAGCGGCGGTCGAACGGGTATATCGATTCCAACGACTATATTGCTTTGTCATGGCAAAGTACTCTATGTCATTGTTCTGATATCTCGACGAAGCTCCAATTCTGCAATTCTTCTTGCTACGAAGTGTCCTCTAGAACCTCTTGTAACCTTATAGTATTAGCCCTTTTCTTTCTTAACTTCCTAGCCTTCTTCCCAATGAGCCTCGTCTCAGTAATGCTTTTACCATTCTGATGTTTATCTTATGTGGTCTTAGTTACTTCACGCTGTGGAAAATATTTCCTAGGGTTCCTTGATAATACTTCTTTTGTATAAAAAATAGGTAACTCGATATTCTATGGATCCTCAAGTTTTCTCTTAGCTTTGACATCGGAGTTGCTAATATTGAATATTTGCGATCTGCAATCTGCTCTTTTGTTCTTCTATCAAGTGCACGATCCTTCTGGTCATAAAGTCTTTTAACTCTTGCTTCTTATGTTCCAAAACTTTTTCTTCTTCTTTTCGCCTGGCTTGTTCTCTATCAATCCAGGGTTTCCCTATGAGCATGGTAAACGGGGCGTTGTCTTCAACAAATTTAATGATCTCAAAGTCTTTCTCTGTCGAAGTTCCATTGACAGACATAGGTATCCGGGTGAGCCTTCCACATAAGTTTACTAGATTTCCTCTGAAGAAACTTGTTCCTCCTAGGGAAGGGATCATGGCAGGATTTCCTATAGCTTCCCAAGTTCTTTCTGGCATAATGTTCACTTGTGTTTCTTCATCAAGAGTACAGTCAATTTCAAAGTCCCCTATTCTTGCTTCGATTTTCTCCTTTTCTTTGAAGATCTTTGATAGCCTAACATGTCCGTGGTCATTCAAGGTATCTTTCATCTTTAGCAATATCTTTTATGATTCTTTCTGGGTTTCTGATATAATCTTGGTCTCTTGATCTCCTTTAGGGTTTTCTTGCTCCATATTCAGCTTCTCAAGCCTAGCAATCATTCTAGGGAAATCCAATACTTCATGGTCCCTGGCCTTACAACAGAGGCAACTAGGTCTTCTCCCAGGGCATTCCTTAGCAAGATGTCTCGGTCTTCTGCAACTGTAACAGAGGGTTAATCCTCTTTTTGGTTTAGATGTTCCCCAACTCCTTCTGTACTGCGCACCAGGATCATGGTGGCTAGCCTACAAAAAACTCTTTCTAGGATCCTGCATCCACTTGTTAGTCCAGACATTCTTTCGATGCATAGGTATAACATATCTATTACTATACTTATCAGATCTATTCATATCAAACTTTCTTTCATCTATTAGTGCCCTAGTTTTGAAGCTAGGACATAATCTATCAAACATACCTAAATCCATGCTTTAGAAACAAAAAAATTCACTTATCTTACTTCTACAGAGCACAAAGCTTCCAGGTCTAAGACTTTTAACTATTCTTACCTTTATCAAAGCACAGAGTTTAGAGATCTTACCTTTTTTTGCATATCTGAACTTTTCTCTTTAGATCTGACCTCTTTTTTTGCAGATCTGACCTTTTCCCTTCAAATCTGACCTCTTTTTCTTGGCACAAAGCTTCACAGGTCAAACAAAACACTGCGCACTAGGGAAACAGATCTACGCACAGAGATTAGTTCGCACAAAACTTTTTCTTCTTTAGTTCCTAGCAATCACAGTTTCAGGTCCCGACAACGGAACCATTTGTTGACATAGGGGTAGACCCAGGGTTCAACGCTCAAGAGTGCACCAACAAATCCCTAACTACCGTCCCTTTCAGCAACACCTGCGAAGCAAATGAAGTCTTACCCGAGGTAGAGGCAGGGGTGGTTGTAGGACTCAGGTGTCTGCAACCTTAGTTGGGACACAGATATGTGATTATCTTGATTACAACACACTTAGCATCAATTATTCCTTAACACACATTCATTAATACACTTCACAGAAAGCACAGAGCACCGCAGTAATTACTCAGATCTAGCACTTAGCAATGATTAACAGGTTATACTTAATAGATTTACCGAAAACGGTTACACTCCGCCCCTTCTCTGACCGTTTTTGGTCATGCGCTCCTTCTCTGACCGGATGTCGGAGTACCGAAAACGGTCAAACATGACCAAGTATTCCTCAAAACTTGGTCATATTCCTTGTTTCCCAAGATATTAGCCATTAAATATCTTTGATCCACATGAAACATATGTTAAATTGTTTTTTTTCCTCATACCGAGATTCTTCCTTTGATAAATGCACTGGTACCCATGTGTTTCCTTTAATAAAGACAGGGTGTCTTCCAAAAATTGTAAAAAGTAAAAAATGAGCATTAATTATGCACTCCTAAGTGGGGTTTACGAGATCTGTGCAACTGTACAACTGTACAACCCTAATTATTATTTCCAAAAAACTTAACCAACTTGTGATAGTATAAATTGGGTTCAAATGTTGGAGAAAGTAAACCAACCATTCTAGTACGCTTATGTTAGAGCATTATCTTGAGAATTTAGCCTTGGATATTTATGACTAGTTCCTTTTGTAGAAACCCTTGTTTTTGGGATTGAATCTCTTGCTTAGACTCTAGGATATAAATCCTTGTTGATTTTCCAATGCACATATGGCAAGGAGTTTGAAGCGGAGTTGAAGTCTATATGTAGTCCAAGTAGGAGGAACCTGAACTCTAATGACAGAGATTATTTACATCCATCTCTCTTGTGATGATATCAAATGATGCTTGGATTCATTTCATATTTGGATTATCAACTTGAAATTAAAATTTGATACTTTGCCAGCTAGCTGGACCTTGAGTCAAATACAAATATGAAATTTGGAATCATTAACATATCTACTAGAACATATGAAAAATATGGTTTATGGTTTCCATGATGATATGATGATGGAATAAAGTGGGTGTGTGAGTGAAATTTGAGTCCAAAAAGGCTCCCATATCGTTAAGGCATGTGAATAGTCTATCCAGGTCAAATTGAAATGCATACAAATACAGTTTGAAAAACATTCAATGTTGGCCCCATTCACATGTCACTGTTTCCTGCCTCTAGTATTTTTGTGGTGTTGATTAAGCAATCAATGAAAAAGAGGGATTTTTCATCACAACTATGATACATATACATTGTATATACATTAATGTAGAACCTGAAATAAAAATGAAGAAAGACTAACAAAAACTTAAAACTTGCGTCAACCAAATTGTGTACTTTGAAAGAAAATTAGGGTTTATGGTTTACATGATGAATTGTTGATGGAAGAAAGTGGGTGTGTCAGTAAAATTTGAGTCCAGAAACCCTCCCATATCGTTAAGGCATGAAAATATTCTATCCATGACAAATTTCAGTGCATACAGAATCTGTTTGAAAAAATTTCAACGTTGGCCCCATTGACAGGTCACTGTTGCCGGTGTCAAGTCCTCGTACAATTTATGTTCCTTGTTCCTTGTTCCTTGTTCTATGTTCCTAGTTCCTTGTTCCTTATTCCTTATTAATTGACCATGGTGTAGCCCCCAAGATCCATTATTTTTGTACAAAACATACTAATGGCATAAAATGTCCCACACAAAGACCAAATTAATATCCGCTACATAAGTCTTTTGTCTTTTTTCAAGGACTATGTAACAAGTATCAATTCTAACAAGATTCAAATAGTACATAAGAACCTTAAGTTATTTACTTGACCATGGGTGACATAACACTATCATTCAATAGTCAAATTGTTACATTTCATTGTTAGACATCATGTGTACTGAGGGCTTGAGCCACCACAAAGTAAACATACAAAGAATATTTGTTTTATGAACAAGATATGGTACTATCCATTTTGAGGTTTGAAATATATTTTGTTATTATATAATACACTACATTGCACCATAATATAATCCCTACACTCCTTGCAAACCATGTAGCACCATTCAAATTAGAGACAATATTCTTGCGACGAATTAGTTATACTATCGATGAACTTTTTTCATCGATAGTATAGCTAATTCGTCACAAGATTATTTACATTCATCTCTCTTGCGACAATATCAAATGATGCTTGGATTCATTTCATATTTGGTTTATCAACTTGAAATTAAAATTTGATACTTTGCAAGCTTGTTGGACCTTGAGTCAAATACAAATATGAAATTTGGAATCATTAACATATCTACTAGAACATACGAAAAATAGGGTTTATGGTTTCCATGATGATATGATGATAGAAGAAAGTGGGTGTGTGAGTGAAATTTGAGTCCAGAAATCCTCCCATGTCGTTAAGGCATGCGAATAGTCTATCTAGGTCAAATTGCAATGCATACAAATACAGTTTGAAAAAATTTCAACGTTGGCCCCATTCACATGTCATTGTTGTCCGCCTCTAGTATTTTATGGTGTTGATTAAGAAATCAATGAAAAATAGGGTTTTTCATCAAAAATATGACATAGATACATTGTATATACATTAATGTAGAACCTGAAATAAAAATGAAAAAATACTGACGAAAACTTAAAACTTACGTCAACCAAATTGTGTACTTTGAAACAAAATTAGGGTTTATGGTTTACATGATGAATTGATGATGGAATAAAGTGGGCGTGTCAGTAAAATTTGAGTCCAGAAACCATACCATATATTTAATACATGTGAATATTCTATCTATGACAAATTTTAGTGCATACATAAACTGTTTCAAAAAATTTCAACGTTGGCCCCATTCACAAGTCACTGTTGCTAGTGTCTAGTCCTCGTACAATTTTTGTTCCTTGTTCCTTGTTCCTTGTTCTGTGTTCCTCGTTCCTAGTTCCTTGTTCCTCTTTCCTTGACCATGGTTTAGTCCCAAAGATCCATTATTTTTGTACAAAACATACTAAGGGCATAAAATGTCACACACGAAGACCAAATTAATATCCGGTACATAAGTCTTTTGTCTTTTTTCAAGGACTATGTAATGAATCTCAATTCTAAGAAGATTCAAATAGGACTTAAGAACCTTAATTTATTTACTTAACCATGGGTGGCATAACACTATCATTAAATAGTCAAATTGTTACATTTCATTGTCAGGCATCATGTGTACTGAGGGCTTGAGCCACCACAAAGGAAACATACAAAGAATATTTGTCTTATGAACAAGATATGGTACTATCCATTTTGAGGTTTGGAATAGAGATTGTTATTATAGACTACACTACATTGCACCATAATATAAGCCCTACACTCCTTGCAAACCATGTAACACCATTCAAATTAGACACAATATTCTTGCGATGAATTAGCTATACTATCGACGAACTTTTTTCGTCGATAGTATAGCTAATTCGTCGCAAGATTATTTACATTTGTCTCTCTTGTGACGATATCAAATGATGCTTGGATTCATTTCATATTTGGTTTATCAACTTGAAATTAAAATTTGATACTTTGCAAGCTAGCTGGACCTTGAGTCAAATACAAATATGAAATTTGGAATCATTAACATATCTACTAGA
>ML823054.1:172986-211079 GCA_009831015.1 Picea engelmannii
GTGTGGCCCCTTTACTCCATATGTGAGTCTGGTCGGCAAGCTATCGTCAACCTGCATCACCAATAATCATGTCAAAAATATCAACATCAAATCATCAAATCAAATGAAACATCATAATAAACATATCAACCCAAAAGCACACTCCCTGACTCAGTCTGGAGTCCAAGGGGGCTCTACCGATGCCTCTGCATCCTCAAGGTCAAAAACCCTACACACTCAATAAAACTGCGTCAATAGCACCTGTCTACATCAAATAGTAACACATCATGTCATCTGTCAATCACATCATAATCAAATATAAAAGGTCTAACATCAAAAAGGGTCCAGATCACTTGCGAGCAAGTGTCCTCAAATAATAAGTGTTCTCAGTGCGCCAGAGCGGGATGTTACAGTCATCCCAAATCACTACACCTGGTGTGTTGTCTATCCGCTTGATGTACTCACTAGCATAATAGAAAGACTCATATGATATGTACCCCTCTGCCATAGACCCCTCGGGTTTTTCCATTTGACGAACAAATCCTTTCAATTTATTCATGTACCTCTCTAAAAAAAACATCCAATGATAGGAGACCACCTCGAATAATTCAATCTCATATACTAGGTGAATTAGAAGATGAACTTGTAAGTCCATGAAACTCGGTGGTAGTTCCTTCTCAAACATACAAATAATCTCAACTATCTCTTGATTCCACCATGGAATGCTATCCATATGAATCTCCTTTGATGTGATCCAACGTACAAATGTAGATACTTTAGATATGAAATGCCTTAGGTCATGGGGGAATTCATGTTTCACACACCCACACACAAGTACAGGATAATGACACTACAAAGTAAATACATACAAATTATTTTTGTTTTATCCCATGGCATTAAAATAAAAATTACAAACAATAAAATCATATTTTTGACATATGTCGTACCTTTAGAAGGTTCAAATGGTCATGTGATTTCAACCCCGAAAAATGGTCTTGACACAAAGTGAAGCGATTTCATAGGGAAGACCCATATAAATAAGGCACCTTCACACCCAATATAACTTCCTTTTCCAAAGAAAGATCTTCTTTCTTCAAAATCCATGGGACATCACCTTCTTTGAAAGACCAAGAGGGACCAGCCTCTCCTCTACTTTCTTGTCTTGGCCAATGTTTCCTTTTAGTTTTTGAAGAAATGAGATCTCTCATCATAGTCAATTGTCACTTTATTTCGATGATATGTTCCTCTATAAAGAAGATGAAACATTTTTAAATATATGCATGGGAACTAGTAAGTGGGTGTTGGCAGCAATACATCATTTTTGATATTGTACACAATTGAAAGAATTTGCATTTTTCTGTAGCTGCCATCAACCCGTCTATAAACACTTTTCTGAGTTTATTATGACTGATTGGGTTGAGCCTACTTCATTAATTTTTACTATTTCGATTTTTTATTGTTTTACTTTTAATTCATGACTACAAGCATGAATTAAACATAAAACTTGGTTTGTTGTTTTAGTAATTTTCTGCCTTAGGTATATCATTCAACAAACCATTCATATGAAATTGAAATATAAATCTTATAAAATGGTTGTTAGACACATTTTTTTTGTGTTAATACGATTATTGTTTCAATGGTTTGATATTTGTCTTGTCACGAATTTGGTGGTCGTACCAACAGTCATATAAATGAATACACACATGTTGTATTCGTGTCCTCACCTCACCTTGTTGGCTTAACATATTAATGAGCCATTCATTACATGCATAGGGTTTTGGTACTTTGTATGTTTGGCTCTCATCACAAGGGATGGTAAGGATTACATTCAAACCCCTGGTTTTTACTCCCACTATTCAAGTTATGATAACACACAGGCTATGTTATTTTTATATCTCCACTCTCCATTCGGAATTGTTTCTGTTGCTCACACGATTCGAACCTAAAACTATCTAGAGTAACCCATGTTGCATTCTAGTTACATTTGTCATGGAGCTTGTCATTCGCATGGAATCGAATGGATGTCAAGCTTTACTTTCTCACGACGATGCGATTAAAGACCTAAAAATACATGGCTGGGATGTTTTCCTTGAGAAATTTGAGGGTTATAATCTTCAAGTGGCTAAAACTTTCACGCAAACCTTTGATGGTTGCAGAGCTAAAATTGGGGACACACAGTTAGAATTGACCAAGGAGTTTGTGAGCAAATCAATAGGGCTTCCATTAAAGGGTGAAAATGGTTCAAAAACGCCCGAATTGAAGGAGTCTGGTGGAGTCTATTTATGACTTCCTGAAAGATCAATTGTTGTGAGAAAGGTATTTCTATATCCCTGGTAAAACCTAGATGGCATAGTTTGTTGTCAATTCTCAAGAAATTCATGACATGTGAAGGTCGATACGGATTGGTCTTCCTCTACCATATCCATTTACTCATGCATTTCATTGGTTTCAATTTAGATATGCCATTTTACTTGTTGAGAAGCCTCTATAAGATGTCCAAACGATATAAAAGACAGGGTGTTGATTCGAGCCTGTTCCATCATGGATTGGTTAAGATATTGTTGATGTATCACCTGTAGACCATAGGTGACTATTGGGAATTTTTTTTTATGATGAATGGTTTTTCCCAGACTGTTCCTACAACAAACCCTAATGTATACAAGCCACTGATTGAAGACCAGTTCGGTATTTCGATCAATGAACCAAAGTTTATCAACATAAACCCTCTAGACATAGGGATGTCGAGTAAGTCTTCACCTACAGGATGTGTTGAGCAAGAGACTATTGAATTGAAGGTAATTGACCCTCTTGTGCCTGAGATTGATGCTAGCCTGAACGTTATTCTTAATTTAGATATCGAGAAACCTTGCAAAGGAACAAAACAACAATGTGCAGACTTAGGGTTCAAGAACAAGAAGGCAGGTCACCTACTTTCAAGGAAACTAAGGAACCGAAACGATACTCATCTGAGCTCGATTGGTCTGATCGAGATCGATGAGGGTTCAGATCCTGAGATAGAGGATTTTCTAGTTTGGGAAGATCCAGAACTACAGGGCTCCAAGAGGGAAGTTATCGTTCCTATTGAACCTTATGATTTCGTGACAAATTTTCCACCATGCCTTAAAGGTAAAGAAGGGTTCTCCAGTATTATGCATGATCAGAAGAAAACAACAGGTAATATTGATACATTTGTGTTTGACTATGCACTTCATCGACCTTCGATCTCTCCTTTACAATGTGATGTTTGTTTCCATTGGGTCGAGCAATATTACATCGACATTCCTCTCCTACGGTTCAGAATTAAAACTCTTACTGCCCATAATGATTTGTTGAGGCAATAAAATTGTGATCTCAAGGCACATGCCGAGATGAAAGCTAAATGTATTAAGAGATTAAGAAACATATTCATCAAGAATGCAACCAGTGTCAAGGCGATAATAAATTCTGAACTACCCGACCCCTCTTTAGTTAACTTTTAATGGTAAACAATTTGATTTTATTTTTCGTTTAATATTTGTTATCTAATTCAAAATAAATCGATTTGAAGTTTGATTTTATTTACTAAAATTAAGACTGGCTACAGAATCTTTGATTATGTATCCAAGTCTCTTTTTTTATAAAAATTAGTAATTAGTTATGATTAATTGTTTTTTCTAATTTAATAAAATGGTTTTGTTTTTTTTTAGGAAATTGGAGATGTTGTTGTTGATTAATGGGAGGAAATATCTTTCAATTATACACAAGTGATTAGTAGTTGCTTTTTTTTCATGTTTTATAGAAACTTTGTTATATTTTTTAATAAACCAACTTTGTTATAAGTGGTTCCCAATCCACTGTTTTGGTAATACTACTTGATTTAGGAGATCCATCTCTATCCTATGAGATATGAGTATGTGATCTTGGGTTACTTTAAATACTGTTCACTTTGTTAGTAAGAGGGATCATCTTTTCTTGGAACAGATTATAGACATGTAATTCTCATAACTGAATGGACAAGTGATTCACATTGCAGCTTTAGACCTGGGTGACACTGTTCCATTTATGTTTTGCTTTTTATTATGGAAGATCGATATGTTATGAAGCTTTAGTCTCATTAGCATGCGATGTTTTATTTTATTCAGTACTTTAAATATTTGTCTATAACTTGTTGTTTCATATATTATCTATGTGATCATCATTTCGACTTCAATGTCATAATTTATGCTTGATGTTTAGTTGATGTATCCAATGAATGTTTCACATTGAAATTTCTCTTATTGTAATCATTCATAATCACAAGATCACTGGATCTACATTTTTGTTACTATGTCTTATATCCAAACTGTCAATAAACACCTTGAGTTTATTCAAGAGATGTTAGTACAAGTCTGTCACATATTTCTCTCACAGACAAGATAGTTGGAGGTTTGGATTGCATAGAGACATAGACACAGTATGAAACTAATCTCATGTTAGCTTTATTCGCATTCAATTTTTGTTATCAGTTTGTTTATTAGCAAAACATGACAGTTTAAATTGGTTGTGACCATTACTCTATCCTTGTTTCGGATAATGTTTTATTAGCATTTTTTTAAGTTCTTAGATTTTAGATTATAAAATAGAAAATACAAAAATATGTGATTTATTTATCTACTTTCGAAAACAATCACCAAACATTGATTTCGCAAGGCATTCACCAAAAACTTGCAATTTGTAAATACTTTGTTTATAATCACATATTTATATTTTTGGAAACACTTGTAAATAATTAGATCCACGTATATAGCATTATAGTTTTATCTTTAGAGTAGTTTATTTCTTTGTTTTAGGACCCTAGTTGGATAACAGAGCCATTAAACCCATCAGAATAGATCACACCAAACGGCTTGGTTTAATTAGACAACCCCGATCTGGATATATTCTTCCATTTGACGGTGTGTCACTTACGCCCGTCAACAGTGGGCAATCTTAAGATGCTCCCAATATGGGAGCTCATAAAAGATAGATTTACTTTTCATCCCAATGGGAAATTTATCAACATAGGTGTTGAGGAATTATGGATCATCGAACATAGGCTCCCCATTTGATCAAACATTTATGTAATCTCCTTCTCCTTCTCTCTCTCTCATATGCTCTAATCCATCCTGTTGGTGTCATTATTGTAGGCCTTTGGGTTCTCTCTAGTTTACCATTGAAAGTGGATGTTTCTCTTCTATAAGGGTGTTCTTCTGGGAGGAATACCCTCGAGCAACCGTACAATGGATTTAGTAGGTGGTTGGACCACCTAGCCTTCAAATAAGGTCCACAACATTTACATCCATGATAGCCTTTAGTTACGAGACCTACGAAATTATTGTATACGTAGAACGCTAGCATTTAAGAATAAAACGTCAATCACAATGAATTAAATATGAAAATAAATATTGTTACATATATAAACAACTCAATAAACATGTTAATTACTAGAGAAAAATCCCAAGCCTAGATAATCATGTGTGGTGTAAGAACATATGCTATACAATGTAAAACTCCTCTTTGTTGCGATGGGTCTTGATACGTCATATACATGTATCCATTCCCATAATTCCTTCAATTTATCTACCAATGGTTGTAGGTAGACATCCATATTCTTCACTTGTCTTCTACCAAGGATTATAAGAGCCAACATAAGATGTTCATTCTTCACTGAAAACCATGGGGGGATATTGTTTTTTATCAGTACTACATGAAAAACAAAATAGTTGGTGTTTTAGAGGGAATATGGGTTCACGCCATCCATTGTTATGCTTAGTCATAGAATTCATACTTCATCCTTGAATTTTTCTGGCCATGTATCCGCTATATGCTTCATGGCTATTGAATATGTTGGGATTCACATAACTCCTGACTCACTTCTATGTGAGGCATGCCATCCCTACAACATAGCTAATTCTTTGCAATGAAAGAGCCTTTGAATCCTTGGAATTATAATCATGTGACTCAATATCTTATGAGGACGACCATGCAATTTGCCATTTTTATTTGATTTATGGTATCTGTCATGCCCACATTTCAAACATATCTCTTTGTCTGCATATTCTCCTCTATATAGAATAAAATCATTCGTACATGCATGATATGATATATACTCAACACCCAACATTTTCAACAATTTTTTTGCCTCTTTGTAGCTACCAGGCAAAACTTATCACTAGGAAGAACCTTATCTTTGAATATCCTAAAGTTAGTGGGCAACAGAAATGTACAAGGTCATTTAACATTTATAAAAGCAACCATTTCTAATGTTGATTGTGTGACAAGATTTCTTAAAATTAATATAAGGCACTTGTTGGTCAATTACCTCAATATTGCTGAGAAACATGCATTTGACATGCCAAACTTTGCTTTCACGTTGTACACTAACATTGTTGTCCCAATTTGGGCAGACTTTGACCGGGCACTAGGTACAAAGAGAGGGGTGGTGGAAGAAAAGTTTAGGCTTTTGAAAATGGTATCATTGATATGAGAATCATCCCTTATCTCATCATTCTGGAATGCATCTAACAACATTGTCTCCATGACATTCGTATCCCGTAAGTAATCATCCATACCAACATATTTTTTATTGTCTCCATTGCCAACTTCTGAAGAACTACTATTGTTGTAGTCATTCCTAATTGGTGAATCTAGAAGTAGTGGGAATCGAATAGGTGGTTGATTCAACCATTCTTGGTATGCTTCCTCTCCAAGTTGTGCTCTCATTGCAACCTTCTCTCAGGTTGACATTGTTGTGCGGTGCAACAGAATATGGTAGGTAGGTCGATCATCATCAGAAGAATCCTAATTTCAAAAATATTGAACATTAGTACATCGATGATATTATTCAACACAATGCAATGATTTGTTTGTTCAAATTACATCATACCAAACAATTATTACCATCGTCGACCAAGGATTGCGGCTGGAAGATGGAATGTGAAAATTGATTGGGTAATGAGGATGTCCATTTTCATCTACCAACTGCTTGCAGTATGTTTCTCCTGATAAGACTTTCTGACATTTTTGAACCGGTACTGGAATATTTTTTGCATCTGGACTCGATTTTGAATCAGGATCCTACAAATTTGGATAGATTTTTATTCAGATTGACATGGATAAAAAAAATTCAGTGAGATAATTGAAACATAAATAAAATAAGTTAAACTTACTGGAGATGGAAAGGGATAACTCTACGATGGACTTTGATAAATATGGAATGGGATGTAATTTGAAGAATTGGCCATTTGATCATATAATAAGGTTTCCTCCCTGCATTTCATCAAAATTACCAACAAATTTTCTTGTACATATCTAAAATAAATTTCAAGTACCATACCACAATCTGAGTTTGAATATTGTTTTGAAACCATTTTTTAAGAATAAGGCGACATAAAACGTAAAATGTATACTGAAGTATTGCAAGTCATGCGAATTCATCCTAAAAGATAATTTGAGATGAATGTACTATTTATGTGCAAATAAAAGTTCAAATAACTTTAAAATCATAATGGTGTGCTTATAAACCACAAATGTATCGGTGCGCATATTAATAATAAGCACTGGTGCGTTGAAAAATCAACCACATCGTGTTTCTAGATTTTGTTAATAAAAAACAATTGTATGTCTCTGGTGCATCAAATAATATGGCCGCACCTATGCGTAATGTAATATGGCCGCACTAGTGCATCTTACATATAAACACACTGTCTTGCCGAAATTTTTTAAAAAAAATGTGAGTTTTTCAAACAATTAAAAAAAGAGCGGGAATCAAATTTCATAAAGTCATTTAAATACTAAAAATCTATTCACTATTTCATTATTTTGCAAAATTTTGTAGGGGAGAGACTTTCAAGAGAGACGTATAGAGGAACATTGTAGAGAAGCAAAATACTTTGGAACCACAAAATTATTCAGAATATGAGAATTTGGAGGGTATGATGATTCACTCTAAACCCTTTTCAGAAGTTTTTTTTATTATTAATAAGGTATTCAATATTTTCATTATTTTGCCAAAATTTATAGGAGACAGATTTGGAAGAGAGACTTATCGGGGAACACTGTGGAGCAGAAGAATACTTTGGAACAACATAAATATTCAGAAAATCGGGATTTGAAGGGTATGGTGATTCACTCAAAACCCTACATTCAGAAAAATAAAATAAAATAAATTCATACTTACCTTAAACCCTTGGTTTTTTTTGCTTATGTGAATGCAAATTTTCACCCTAGGGTTTAACTCCCTCTATCACTTCAGAATTAGGGCTTTTCGTTTTAGGTATTTTAGATCTAATGGGTTTGTTTTTCTATATATAAGAGTTTTGCATGTGATGAAAAGGGACCACTTATTGCAACATATCCCAAAAGAAGTCGACCCTCTGCCTTTTAAAAAAAAAAAATTAAACGGTTTTCGATTTGATGTTTTTTTTTAAAACATTTTCCGCTTTTCCAGTTCGCCTTTTCGACAGAAACACACCGATGTGTTTATGTATAAGGAACACACCGATTAAGCCAGATTAAAAAAAATAAAATTAAAAAGTATGGTGCATAAAAAAAATATCATTGATGTTCCCATCTAAACAACACAAAATATGTTGTCACATATTTTTTTTGTTTTTTTTAATTTTTCTTCTCATCGATGTGTAATTTTTCTATTGTTTTTTTTTATGAATGTTTAATTTTTTTGCTATGTTTTTGTTTTCTACTGTAGTCACTATGATGTCTTCTATATATATCACATTGTTGTAATTCACAATATTTTAAAAAAGAAATTAAATGGTTCGGTGCATGTTGTTGTATGGAACGCACTGGTGTGTTTTATGTAATAAACGCACCAATGATTTGTAAATAAAAAGCACACCGGTTACAACAAATTTTTTTTCGCTGAAAATTATGTGATTTATTTATAAAATATATTTAATAATTTATTCATTGAATGGTACAAGTTGTATATCGATATGAGTGAGAATAGTTCAAATAAGAAAAGTTTTGGTTGACACAATGATGACACATCCAGAAAAACCAAAAAGGCGGGTTCTCTGTAAATTCTATACAAAAATAATATGGTTGAACTATATATAAGTTTTGACTAATATGTATTGGTTAGTGTGTGTCATGCAGGGCCACAAAATGAGGAAGCTCGATAACATTATTTCTGATCTAAGTGCAGAAGAGTGTAAAATCTTGATGGAAAAACTGCAAAGGGATGAATCAGGTGAATGAAAAAATACTATTCAATGTGATTTTTTTTCTTGAATTTTCATTAATAATATACTTAGGAATATTAGATGACATGTTTCAAACAATCTATTAATTCACATATGTTTAATTTTCTACATGCACCAACAACGAGGAAACAAAATGTCATCATAACAAAACAAAATTAATTAATATAGAAGATGTAAATGATGATGAATTGGTCCTTAGCTCATCTAGAGTGGTGTTGGAGATTAATCAAAGGGGGGAAAACTTTTACAGAACTATGAGGGATATAGTGGAACAAATGTATAGACGTACTTTCCACTTACAATATAGAAATCATTCCAATGATTCTAAGAACCAGGTTATATTTAAACGACAAGAAGCATTTCGAGAGCAATGGTCAATGAGACTTGTCAGGCTTGCAATAACAAAAACATACAACAAAAAAGAATAATTCAAAAAAAATACTTCTAAAAACATTTTTTTAGAATATATATATATATATATATATTACAAAGTATTCATTTATTAATATATCAATTTTGTAACATTTAGTTTTCATATATCAATATAAAATTACTTTATTGTCATGTTATTTTTTCAGGAAAATTATGAAAATCCCAAAGGACCAACGCGTTGATATCTGAAATATGCACGTAGGAGTGTCCAAAAACGGATATGGTCAAAGAACTGGATATAATTTCATCGCAGGAGGAGCTATCTCAACAACAATGTGCTTCAAATGTATGTAATCATTGAATTTTCATATTATGTACAAATAATTAATTATACATTAAATATTAATTTTCAAACATTCTCTTACAGAAAATAAAAGAAAATGGAACTCATTTTGCACATAAAACTGGACGACAAGGAAGAGAAGGGTTGATAGCAAATTTTGTGAGTAATTGGTATTTCCTTATAACAACTTAATGTTTTTTTTTGTGTATTTTAAGTTGTTTTACAACATCCATCCTTGAATGTCTTCAAACAGGTGCTCACATACAAAGAAGAGCCATCAGAAAAATTGATTGACATTGGGTTAATTTAGGGTTGTGAGTATATGTTGGCATATCAAAAATTAATTGTCAAATTTGTAAGTATAATCTATGTTGTTTTACTTCCATCATTTTATAATTAATGAAACAAAAATAATACTTTATATTAAATCTATGATTTATTATGGGGTATGAAACTTGCAGGAAACAAAGTATGGAATGAAGCCAACATAAGAATTGTTGAAACAAGGCATGAGATTTGATTTTTAACATATGTGTATGATTCATGAGTCACTTCTTGCTTTGGAGGTATGTCACCTTTCAATTTACATTCTTGTATATTATTTATTTCAGTTTTCATTATTCTCACCAATGTAGATAAACTCATTCCAATTTATTTTTATGTTTGTAGATGGAACTTCAAGAAGAATAAAATAATCGAGACAATCAACCAAATGATCAACAAAATAACCCAAGGCATGGAAGTAGCTCAAGCACTAACAACAGTTCCAGTGAATAATGAAGACCAATATATTTGGATATCAATGCAAGTTGCAATTGTATTTTTTTTTAAATAATTGTCTGTGAAAATCAAACATTTTTGTTTAATGTAATGGACATAGTGTCCCAATTGAAAGTCAAGGGATTACCTATAAGTGTCCCATTTTGTATGACAAAGACCCTCTTATTCATATAATAAACTATGTTTTAATTTATTCTATTGTGTTGTCCAATGTCGTTGTGAAATGTTACATCGCTAATTAAATATATGGATGACTAAATATTATAATGAAGAGATGCAAAATCTGATGATATAACAAATTAATCCAAACATCATATCCAAATTCACTAATCAAAATATAATATATATGTAATTTTTTTGATAAATAATGGAATTAAAAAATAACAATAATTGCACTATCACATGTCAATGTTTATTAGTGTATTTTAATTATTAATCTCGTCAGTGCATTTAATATTAAAACTCACCGATGCGTTTCATATGAAATTCACACCGATGCTTTTATGTAATCAATTAGCACTGGTTTCAATACTAATTTAATACCACAAAATTATATTAAAAATTTGGTCATCGGTGCGTTAAGATTATACGAAACATCGTTGCGTATGTGTTATTGATACACACCGATGCTATTCTATTATTGATAACCACTTAGGCTTATTTGTTACTACAAAGCATTGATTCTTTCTATTTTTAATGTACCGGGGTGTTTTTCCCTATAACACAGTGGTCCATATTATTTTATACAACATCGGTGCCTTGTTATTAATAACGCACCGATGTTTTCTATGCAGAAAGCCCCGTTGCTTAATTATTTTTAACTCTCCCGGTGTGTTTTGATGTTAAATCCCTGGTGCTTATAAGACAAACTCCTCAGTGCTTAAATATTTTACTGCCTTGATGCTTTCATATTTTATTGTCTCGATGCTTGAAGTTAAGTGTACAACACCGGTGTTGTAGGTGTATCTACACATCGATGTTTGTGCCTTATACAAACGCACCAATTTTTAAACATCCACTAACACCTCCAACCGCCCATATTTTCTTAGTTATAATCAAATTCCATTATAGTATCCGCAAAAACATCTGCTATCGATAAAAAAAATGTTGTAGTGGAGGTTTTTTTGACAATTTTTTCCAATTTTATAACACTAGAAACTTCCACTATAACCTTCGCTAAAAGGTCTTTTCCTTGTAGTGTATGTTGAATTCATAGCTAGTGTTTTTCCACTCATGTTCCATAACTCTTTCCAAAAATTTCCTTTGAATTTTGGATCTCTATCACTTACTATCACTTTACGAAATCCATGAAGTCTATGAATTTTCTTCATGAACACTTTCACCACTTGGATTGCAGTATATATTCTTTGAATTCCACAAAAGTGTGCATATTTTGTGAGTCTATCCACTACCACAAAAATGGCATCCTTACCTTTTGATTTTGGTAAATATGTAATGAAGTCCATCGACATGTCTTTCCATATTTGATTAGGTATGTGTAATGGTTTAAGTAACCTTAGAGCCTTGACTATATCTCCTTAATTCATTTGGCACACCTAACATTTTCTTACAAATATTTGAATATATTTCTTCATCCCTTCCCCCAAAAAATATTTTTTGATCCCTTGTTATGTTTAGAGGAACCATGAATGTCTTTCCATTGGAGAGTCATTAGAATCCCTTAATATTTGTTGATTCAACTTTGAATAAGGGAATGTTTTTTTTAACCCTTGTACCAAAGGATATCCCTCTTCCACTCCCAATGTTCCATAGAGCTCTCACCTTATTTCAGACATTACATTTTATGTCTAGTACTATTGTCATCTTTCCATTCATGGTAAGCTTCTTCCATCCACATATGAATGTAAGATGTAATGGAATATAAATTGGAGGCTTCTTCTATTCTAGATAGGGAATCCACTACCACATTGTCCTTCCCTTGTTTTTAAATTATTTCAAAATCAAACCATTGAATTTTATAACCATTTTTGTTTCTCTTCTAATGACAATCTTTACTCCAAAAAGTGCTTTAGGATATTATGGTATTTATTGACTTTAAAATTCCTCCCAATGAGATATTGTCACCATTTTTTTATTGCATGTAAAATTACTACCATTTCTTTTTCATATGTAGATTTCACTAAGTATATCCTTGAATTGTTTATTTTCAAAATCCAATAGTCTCCCTTGTTGCATAAATATTGTTCCAATTCCTTGTCCCGATGCATCACATTTGACTATGAATTTGTTTCCAAAATTAGGCGTTACTAATACCGATGTATAAGACATAGCATCATTTAAGAGTGAGAATGATAAGGTGGTAGTGTCTTCATTCCATAAAAATGATTTTTTATTCAAAAAATATGTGTTGCAATGTGTTCATAATTATTAACAATTTTTTCAATAAGATTTATGTGGTGAGGTTTTTCAGTCAGGTTCGGAAAAAACACAGTTTCAGCTTCTTGTCCTGAAGATGGATCCTAATATGGATTTGAAACGTCGACAATCCATCAACAAAACTATTAACAGATTTCCGATAATATATTTTAAGACCCATAAATCCTCTAAGACTCTTGATGTTCTTAGGAATAATGATTTTTTGATAGATATAATCTTTTGAGGGTCCACTTTGACCTCTTATCATGAAAATATATGACCCAAATACTCTACTTGTTTCCCAAAAGTATATTTGGAACTTTTTATATACAATTTATTGTTCTCAAGAATTTGTAGGAATTTATCCACATGTTTAATGTGTTGTTCCCATGATTTTCTATAGATAAGTATATCATCAAAGAAAACCAACACAAACTTTTTAAGATGGGGTCAAAATTTTTTGTTCATAAGGATTTGAAAAGTAGAAGGAGCATTATTCAACCCAAAAGGCATGACTAAGAACTCATAGTGCCCTTCATGTGTTTTAAAAGTTGTTTTCAGACTCTCTTATTATCTTGCTCTAATTCGGTGGTATCTTGATTTAGGATCTAAATTTGTGGAATAAGCCACTCCATGAAGCTCATCTAATAGCTCATCAATATTTGGAATAAGAAATTTATCCTTGATGGTGAGTTTGTTTAGATCTCTATAATCATGACACATCCTCCAAGCATTGTATTTTCTTCTCACCATCACTACTAGAGATGAAAAGGAACTATTGATTGGGATGAATAATACCTGCATCCAAGATGTCTTATACCAATTTCTCAATCTCCTCTTTTTGTTTATGTGGATACCTATAATGTCTTTTATTAGGAGGAGTACTTCTAGGTATTAGTTCAATTTTATATTCATGATTTCTAGATGGAGGTAGCCCATTAGGAATTTCCTAGAAGAACCTATGGTTCTTTTCCAAAGTGCATTTTAATTCCTCCATAATGTTTTCATCTTCCTACGTCACTTCCATAGAACAAATTCTAACCACAACTCCCATACTTCCTTATTGTAGGAGCTTTTCCATTCTATGAGAGTTGGTGATATGAGAGGGTATAATTTTTAACCCTTTGAGTTCATATCAAATTCCTTCCAATTCAAAAATCATGAATACAATTTGTTTTAGATTACAGAAACTATACACAATGTTCTCAACCATTAAATCCCTAGAACAACATCTACTCCTCCTAGGAATGGCATACATTGTGATTTCTAAGTTATATTCTCCCATAATAAGTTTAATGTTATGATGCACAAATCGATCTCTACTTCCTAGAAATATGTTATTGGTAGACTTGTGTGTAGTCCTATTCTTGGCTCGAATAAGATGAGCATATTTCATAGCTTCCATATCTTTTTCATGATTCTTTAAGAAAATATCATGTTTAAAGTCTTCTTTAACTCACCCATGTAGGCTTCCAATAAATGTTCATAACTTATGTTATCCACCCTCATGGCCAATACCTGAAGTTATGAATTATAATCTTCAACATCACCTAAGTGCTTGATTATTTTCAACTAACTAAAGTGGTCTTGTTCCCAAAATTTTCCATATTGTACTTCTAAGTCTCCCGTGAATAAACCCTAAGTATAAAGATAAGAATGGGGCTTCCTTTTAACTACCCTTTGATACCATTGATAGGGTTTTGTCTCTAAGTTCAAAGTTTCCAAGGAAATCCTTTGCTTATCATCCATAATATTATGCAATTCAAAGTATTTCTCTATTAGGTTCACCCATGTAAAGACATATGTTCCTTCAAACTTACTTAATTTAAACATTGGTGCTTTCGAGGAAAAATCCCCTATAGTAGTGGGATTAGTGCAGTGTACCAATGACCATACAAGAAACAAATTCTATAAATAATACTTAACAAATATATTATAATTGAATTCAAAGGAAATAACTAACTATTGGGAGAAAGATAAATATTAACTCACCAAGATTCCAATGGTTGATGTTGTTCCCAATTATCGGAGCCTCTTCGCTCTTTTCCAATGGTTCCTCTGCAACTTGTAAGAACATCAAACAAGCAGACCTATACAGAGAGGTAGTTATACTAATAACTACCCATTAGTGCTATAAAAAATGGTGGAAAGATCAAACCAATTAGTATTCTATGAAGCATATATAAAAGAATTACAAATTTAAACAATACACTTCGAAGGAATGAGTTTCTATAATATTGATGACCAATAGTTAGGTAGTTACAGGTTTTACTTGTCCAATGCAATGCTCCCCTATCGAAAGAGATCCCATATTGTTGTGAGTGGAAAATCCCTCTACAGACTAGCACTTAGATTTTTATCATGCATGTAGAAAAGACCTAAAGATTCCTACTTTTTACCATCATCCTGGACCTAATCCCCATTATTCTTAAGCAAATACGTAGGTAAGAAGATCAAGTGAACATACCTTATTTCGGGCATTTGATATCGATCCCTCTTCATGCTTGGTCGCTCTTTGACTGCAGCTCTCCTCCTAAGGATGACCTACATTCACACAAGAAAAACAAAGAACTCCACATGCATTTGATCTACAAATTAATGGGTTAGAGATTTAATCAACATGTATGCAATAAACAATGAAAACCTCATATGGTGGGACGGTAAAAGTACTTATTTATTATTAACTTCACTAAAGCAACTTACAATGATGAAGTCGGCCACTGTTCCATGAACCTAGTCCTGGGCTTCTCTTCAACTGTCCTCCAACTTATTTGCTCTATACTTCTCTTTGCACAAGGATGGTTAAAGTTTGGGACAAGGGGAATGCTCAATTGGGTATAGTCTCTTTACTATGATTTTCCTCCTTTCAAATGGGACCCCTACCCCTTATTTTATAGGTTAGAAGGAGCTAGGTATTTGGTCGAATGAGTGGCCATGCATGGCCAAAAGGTTTAGTTAACTTACCCAAAGCTGTGTGTTCCATCAACAACTTTGCTTTTTTCATGCTTTTGTAGGTACACGCGGGTTGTCTTGGGTCAAATAGCGTGTACACGCGTGCAGTAATGGAGCAGGGTGCGTGGGCCTTTATAAAAGGGGTTTTTAAGAAGAGTTGTTCAGTAGTGTTTTGGAAAAGAAGGAATCTGAGATGGCCTGATGCCAGGTAAGCACGTCTGGTGAAAATTAGGGTTATAATAGATGCCCCGTAATGTGTGAGGTCAGAAGAGCATCTGATGACCGAAATACATTAACAATCTTCACCAACATTCCAAACAAGTGAGCCCAGGGACCAGAAATTGAGAGGTGCCTTCTGCAAAATAATAATTGTCTCACCGAGGTGGGCATACCCATGATCAGGATGAAATGAAATCATGGCTACCAATCAAATACAATGTAGATCCATGTCATATAACTATATAAAGTGTAGCCATGAGAAATACACAACAGAGCTACATCTCGAAATCAAAAAGATATACATGTAGAGTAGCCATCTTCTAGAAGTTGATAAGGCCTGATGGCTGGAGATGAGGTCTCCAGAGCTCAAGCAACAACTTAAAAATCTTCAAAACTCGAGTAGGAGTGTAATATGAGTGTACAAATTCACTACCCAGAGGTCTTCGACGGCTCATCGGTCATGGACTAGAGAATCTTGATGATCAGACTAAAGGCTTCATTGATTTTGAACAAAGACTTGATTGGACTTTGAGGATGGTCGGGCATGAGGGCAAGAGACAAACTGCAGAGGGGCCGAATCAGGCTTAGAAAAACTTCCCTTGGATAATAGCACGACAAAAGATGAGACTCAGGCAGCATGGCATTAACATAAGTTTACAAGGCAGGAGGCAACACAAACTCTCCATATGTTTGGAAGAATAACCAAACGGAGGAGGACACAACTCAATGTAGCAGGAACAAATTCCTAAGGTCATATTAAATCCCAGGTTTTGACGAACAAACGGAAATATGTGCTTTATCCAAGGGCGACTCATTGTGCTGCCAATACAAAGAAAATACTTTTCCCTTCCTCTTTTTGGGGTATATTTGATTTTTTTTTGTCTTTTTCAATAATTTTGAAAAAAGAATAAAAGAATGTTACGTTACAAAGGAGGGATGAATGTCACAAACATGTAAGTTTGAGGCACAAGGACAATACTGATGTCCAAAGTAAGGACACTCGAGAAAAATCTCTCTTGGGGCCAAAGGTGTTAGGACGCAGAGGCAAAGTGCTACAGGGCTTGCGTATAAGGCATGCTTCATATGGTTTAGTTGAGAGCAACATGGAGCCGTCAGTAGACCAAAGACGCAGGTATGAAAATGTGATTAATAAGACACACAATGGTAACATCCTTCAATGTAAGTTTTATGATCCCAGAGAAGGTAAGCTCGGCGGTTTTTCATATTTAGAGAGTCTGAAAAAACGTAAAAGGAGACTCCGATGGGGTACCTTTTTCAGAGGTAGTCTAATCAGTTCGAAAAAGGGGTAAACTAGCACCGATAAGATGTCTATTCAAAACCATTTTAACGAGTGTGATAAATACAAGATCACTCGGCGATTTTTTCATTTCTAAGGAGTCTGAAAAAAGCTTAACTATGGACTCCGTCAGGAATGTTCTTCTAAACCATTTTAACGAGTGTGAAAGAATAAGGTCACTTGGTGATCTTTTCAATTTTAGGGAGTCTGAAAAGAGCTTAACTATGGACTCTGTGGGGGTTCCTTTTTCGTAAATTTAGTCTCTCAAACCCGAAAAAGGGTTAAAATTATATCTGAGAATACTCTTCTAGGGATCTGAAGCCTCTAGAGTATACCTTTGTTTGTACAGTTGACCATCTGGACCGAAAAAGGGGTAAAATACCACCGGATAGACATGACTTCAAATTTCAGTTTAACGAGCGTGAAAGGCCACAAGATTGCTCAACAATATTTTCATGTTTAGAGGGTCTGAAAAGGGCTTAAAAGAAGACCCGTTGGGGGCTACGACTCAAGTATGTAATTGGTTCAGGTAGAGCCCGCTGTTAGGCTCAGACCAAGAGTCTCTTCGATAGTCAACTTGGAAAGTCTCCCAAAAGGGAAGAAAACATAAACCATGGTGTAATTCCTCCCGCGATAGAGAAACTGTAGTCATGGCTTCAAGGATAGCCTCATATGAAGGCAATTCAAAATACGAGAAATCACGCAAACGAGGGTCGACAGTCCCAAAGGGTGAAGTAAACTGACCATACTCCATATGATGATGGAGGTTCTGGCCAGGACTGGCAGAGTTTATCAACGAAGAATCACAAGCATGAGGGCCTGAGGATCTACAAACAACGAGATCAGACTCAGAAGGATACCCAAGCCCAATTGGACCAAGAGGGGGAATCAAGGGCTCCCATGCCCCCATTAGATGAACCAATGGAACAATTGTTGATTCCAAGTCTCGAGAAGGAAAACATGATTGCACAGGTTCCTGCTCAGAAGCAATTGAACACCGAGGATAAGATGCCACATAATTAACCCGTGTCGGGGTGGAGTCTACACGAACACTAGGAACATATAAAGGGGTAGCCTAAACTAACGCTGAATTAGGATGGTGATTATCAGATGCCAGCTGGTCAATAGTGACAATGCTTCCATTATGAGGGAAATGAATCACTCGGAAGAGCGTAGATACCACAGTGTTCGTAGCGTATACATAATCACGCCCGAGAAGCATATTGAAATCTAACGGGCCTTGCACCACTATAACATCGACACGGACAATCTTCCCACCTAACGAGATAGGAAATTGAGGAAGAACCCCCAAATATTCACTAGGACGTCTGTCAAAAGCCAACAGCTCATGCGAAGTAGACACAAGCTTGGGAGATCCCAAGACTTTCCAAACCGAGGAGGATAAAATACTTGCAGAGGCTCCCTCATCCACAATACATCGATAAATGTTTGTTGAATTAAATTCAACCCTTATTTGAAAAGGTGCAGTAGAAGGAAGACAAGGCTCAACAAGGTCATTCCAATCAAAGGAAACCATCCTATGGCTTGGAGGGGGTGTGCTCGGAACGAGCGGAATGCCCCCTTGTTCTGAAAGTATTGAACCAGAAATGCTAAAAACATAGTCAGTAGACACGTCACTCCCCAAAAGAAGAGTGGGATCATCCGATGACTACATCGGCATGACCACTTTCGCAACCAATGGTTGAATAGGTTGTGGGACTACATGATCTAAAGGCACCTCACCCCCCAAAAGAGGAGTGGGATTAGTCGATGATTTCATTGGCATGACCACTTTCGCAACCAATGGATGAATAGGCTGCGAGACTACATGGTCTAAAGGAACCTCACCCCCCAAAAGAGGAGTGGGATCAGCCGATCACTGCATCAACATGACCACTTTCTCAACCAATGGTTGAATAGGCTGAGAGACTACAAGGTCTAAAGGCACCTCACCCCCAAACGAGGAGTGGGATCAGCCGATGACTGCATTGACATGACCACTTTCTCAACCAATGGTTGAATAGGCTGAGAGACTACAAGGTCTAAAGGCACCTCACCCCCCAAAAGAGGAGTGGGATCAGCCGATGACTGCATTAGCATGACCACTTTCTCAACCAATGGTTGAATAGACTGCGAGGAAACCTCAAACTGCGAGGAAACCTCAAAAGAATCAGAATCAGAAGAGTTTGCAGACAGGGACCACAATCTTTGTACCTCTGGAATGCTAGGGCACAAATGAGTAAGGTGATATCCCTTGCAAAGCTTACAATGGAACTTAGGCTTACGTCCTATCCATCTAGGTTTCTCAATAGAATTAATTCCCCCAGTATGACTAGCAGTGGTTGGTTTCACATTTCCAACATGACTTGCAGAGGTTAGTGATGGGTTGATAACATGACTTGCATAGGTTACAGACCTATTACCAGTATGGCTAGCAATGACTGGACTTTTTCCCCCAGCATAACTTGCAGAGGGTCGGTGTGTGCCCCCTGCATAACTTGCAAAGGTTGGGTGTTGGTCTTCAACATGACTTGCAGAGGTTGTCAACCTATCTCCAACATGACTCGCAGAGGTTGGTGATTTCTTCTTCCTATTCTTCCTCTTTCTATTTCGTTTAGACTTTCGGTTACTAGTAACTGTACTTTCACCAGAGGTGGGAGAAGGAAGAGGAGAAGACTTTGCTGATGAAGAAACATCAACAGGGTGCCCATGACATAAAGTGATTAACTGAGAAGCGTCAAGAGCATTTGGGACATTTGGAATGGTACCCAACCAAACCGGTAATCCCACATTCAACCCAGGAATGTACAAAGTGGCCATCAAAGGGACACCAACGTTTCCGAAGAAAGGAAAAGCACAAGAATCCCCTTGCGAAGGGGTTCCTTGGTTGGTATCATCGGGAACTTTAGCCATGAATATCTTATGCACAGGTTCTCCCTTTGCGGGATCGTTCAAGTCCGTAAAAGTCTCACACACTGACTCTGAAGAACCAGTGTTATCAAAACAATGCCTATAAAGAGGCGGCTCCACGTTTCTAAGCGGAAGACTGAAAAGTCCTCTCAACCGGAGGAGTGGGTGGTCTACCACCCTAGGTTAGAGAACCAAATCCACAACTGACTAACTCACTATGGAAAACTAGGGAGCATAGAGCACACACTAAAAGTTCCTAAAGGCAAATCAAGCAAACGACTAACTAGTTGGAAGAACAGTTACACCAACCAACACTAGAGCAACTTACCGGTGAAAGTGCAACTCGAATATGGAAGCACCCTCCGGGTATACTCTGCAAAGTCTGGCCTGATGTCTGCCCTAGGTACTGTGGTATACCCCTGTGGTCACCTGTGTAAGTCCCTAAAATAAAGGCAACTAGGTTGCCAACTCGTGAACAATCACCAGGCGGGTACAGTTGACAATCGGGTGGACCGCAATGAGCAGGGTATCAAGCCCGAAACCTATCAAGGGTATCGAAAGCAAGTGTTCCAGAAGACGACTGAGGACCTCGAACGGATTCGAGACCCACAAATATCTGTGGCAAGTGCTAACGACGGAATCCCAAGACAAGCCCTCTTTATGTGTTCCCCACTACGCTTGGTCTGGTTTTGGAGGGGTTATCTCCGCTACCTTTCCACACGTGACCTCGTGTTTATCCCCTGTGTTAGAGGGGGGTCCCGAATAATTTCCACGTTACTGGACTTCTACACTCCTTAGAAAAGACTCATATGTTTGTTTTATAGCCTTAAAGAGTTTCCTCTCCAACCTAAATCAAGGCTCTAGCCTAATCTAGTTGATGGACCCTACAAACATAAATTCTAGTAAATTTTAATTAGTGTTCTTTTTACTGGCTTGATTTACTCAAAAGGGTATGGTAGTGCAACTGATGGTGTTAAGACTCTTGCTAAAAATGATGAAACTTATATGAACACTGGAAAAGAATGATTATATATATATATATATATATATATATATATATATATATATATTGAAATGCTTTTAAGATAAGAAGAAAACACAACACTATGCTAATTTCTTTTCTTTTTCAAATAACAATGTAAAGAAAATGCCAGGAAAGAAAGAGATCTAACAAACTAAGTTTTTTTTATATATTTTCTTCCAATCAAAGCAGAAATAACAAAAGATTCTAAAAGAAACTGATAAATGCACGATTCAAAATGCAACTCATTTTTCTTAAAATTTCAAGCTAAAAATAAGTTAAAAAATCTAGGAAACACAAAAAAAAATTTAAATGAAAAAGCAAGCTATGCTGGAATACAAACTAGGCTAAAACTGCTTATGACAGAGACCAGAAAGAAACAAGAAAAACATGGGAAGTAAAAACTTCTTATGACTGCCTCCTCAAAAGTTTCTAGACAGACACACGACTGCCACTTCAACAGCCAGCGGATGCACGCGGGCTGCCCAAAGATAGGATGTGTATGCACGCGTGTAGGCCCACTACAGGCCGCGTGTGCCTCTATTTCTCCTCAAAAGAAGCAAGACAAGTGGCTAAGCTCATGTAGGGAGTACTGGTATTGAGAACCAGAATCCCTTGAAGACACAGAAACTTACTTTGACAAAAAAAGATGCAAGGAAAAAGTTGATCTGAGGCTTTTACCTGACTATGGATTGTTCAATCAGAGACCTACAAGGACCCAGAATATCCCTTAGAAGGATCACTTCTGCAGGGGAGAGGATGACTGCCTCTTCCTAAGAAGGATTTCCTGGGTTCTCAGACATGCAGCTAGCACTTCATCAACAAGCGTATGCACGTTGGCTGTGTGAAGGTAGGGTGCGTGTACACACATGTAGGCCGTATATAGGCCACGTGTACCTCTATGACTCCCAAAAAGAAAATGCAGCCAAGCAAAGAAAGCAGGGAGTACTGGTATGGAAAAACAGAATCCCTACTAGCTCAGACTCTTGCAGAAACTCAAAAAAAAGGTGATGAAACCAATTTAAAACTACAAAAAAGTATCCCCAGAAAACCCGAGAGAAATCCCCAGTATGGTCGCCAATTCTGTTGTGAGTGGGAAATCCCTCTACGTACTAGCACTTAAGGTTTTATCATGCATGCTAAAAATACCTAAAGATTCCTACTTTTTATCGTCATCCCAGACCTAATCCCCATTATTCTTAAGCAAATACGTAGTTAAGAAGATCAAGTGAACATACCTTATTTCAGGCGTTTGATATCGATCCCTCTTCACGCTTGGTTGCTCTTTGACTGCAGCTCTCCTCCCAAGGTTGGCTTGCATTAACACAAAACAAACAAAGAACTCCAGATGCATTTGATCTATAGATTAATGGGTTAGATATTTAATCAACATGTACGCAATAAACAATGAAAACATCATATGGTGGGATGGGAAAAGTACTTGTTTATTATCAACTTCACTAAAGAAACTTACAATGATGAAGCCGACCACTGCTCCACGAACCTGGTCCTGGTCTCCTCTTCAACTGTCCTCCAACTTATTTTCTCTATACTTCTCTTTGCACAAGGATGGCTAAAGGTTGGGACAAGGGGAATGCTCAATTGGGTATAGTCTCTTTACTATGATTTCCCTCCTTTCAAATGGGACCCCTAGCCCTTCTTTTATAGGTTAGAAGGTGCTAGGTATTTGGTCGAATGACCGGCCATGCATGGCCGAAAGGTTTAGTTAACTTACCCAAAGTTGTGTGTTTCGTCAGCAACTTTTCTTTTTCCGTGCCTTTGTAGGTACACGCGGGTTTTCTTGGGTCAACTAGCATGTACACGCATGCAGTAATGGAGCAGGGCGCGTGGGCCTTTATAAAAGGGGTTTTTAAGAAGATTTGTTTAGTAGTGTTTTCGCAAAGAAGGAATCTGAGATGGCCTGATGCCAGGTAAGCATGTCTGGTGCAAATTAGGGTTATAAAACATATTCATCCACCCAACTCCTACTATAAGGATTGATTTTGACACTGAATTCATCATGGACCCAAAGAGAATATATGGGAGACTCTTGGTTAGATAGGTTGGTGATCAAAAGGAGTCTGGAAACAAGGGTTTCCAGGTTATAATGCTCCTTACCTTTCATTACTTTTCTCCTTGAGGAAAATGATCCTTTTATGTGGTCTCTAGTTGGTTAAAGACGGTTGAGTATGGGTAAAAGGAGTTAGGAAACTAACCAAACCCGTAACTCAACATTTAATTAGGCATAATCATATATTTTTATCATTTATTATAATGCATGTGGCTGTCCCTTGAGTATCTCGTGTGTACGCATGCTGCATAAATTCAAAGGCATGCACATCCTCCAATTTTTTTTTTAGAAGGTATTAAGGAGGTATGGGGAATATTTGTCTGTAAGTAGGATAGAGACTAGGCCAATAAGAGCATCAATGATTCAATGGTGGAAATTGATGCTATAACAGATTCTCCCTAATGTGTAAGGTCCTAAGAGAAATTGATGGTCGAAATACATTATAAGTCTTTGAAGAGCAGTTGGTCAGGGTGAAGGTCACCATAATCCAATATAAGGACAGAAACAAACACAGAAACAAGTCAGAAAAATAAATTCATGAGGTGGGCATACCCATGTGTAGGTGTGATGACAAGCATGGCCACCAATCAAGTACACTGCATAACTATGAAGAATGTATATATAGAAAGCAGTGATCAAGGTCACGAAAGAGATACATGGTGGATCCATGTCAAACAGAGATCATAACCAAGGAAGAGACATACAATGGATCTATGTCTAAGAATCAGTGAAGGATATCTGGGGGTAAGATCTAGATAAATGATCCTTCATTAATACTTATGTGAGGAGTGGAAATTTCCAATCGCAACTCAGGAAACAACATAAAAGAAGTGATGCTACTACATTTCCTGAGGTATGCAAATAAACTGCCATGGTACGAGTCTGTACCATGTGAATAGATGTGTTGGAGTCGAACACAATGAGACATTGTTTTATTATCGGTCATTGATGTATACCATTAAAAAATGCGAGACAACCCACTAATAATGATAATGGGTGTTAAGGTACCTAGTACAATCTAACAAGTGTGAATGGAGGATTAGATGTCGAACACCTAGTAGAATCTATCGATCTGGGGACATTGATGAATTTCCACCATCAATAGCGAGGGAACCTGGAACGGATGAATGCAATCCCCAAGGTACTAATAAGGACTCTAGATCCCTGTTCTAGAGAAAGATGTATTGAATTCGATAGGAAGAGATCCATTGGAGGGATGGCATTAAGACATCCCCCATCATCCAACACGAGGAGAAGTAGAAGGACAAATATTTGGAAGGAATTAGACAAAATATTGAAAGGACCACCACGAAGTGCATCTCTCGTGTGCACCAGATGTAAATATCTCATGAAAGAGACCCTCTGAATAAAAATAAATAATGAATATTTTCGACAAAGGCGAGGAAACCACCAATGGGGACAAATGGAATCCAAGGTACAACACATATCCCAATGTGTGAATAATGTTCTTGCCATCGAACACAAGGGAAACCACTCAGTCAACGACCAATGATGGAATTTCATCTGATGAGCACAAGGTCACCTATCAATGATGTAAATAGGGCCAGGGTGCGACTCTAGGTCAAACTCTGAGAGAATTTTTTCATAGTCGATACAAGCTTAACTCGTCAGTAGGAAGTCAATGGGGACCCTCCATGCTAGCACGAGTATAGGAAAAAGATACTCGTGATTCTGAAATGTACTTGAAACATGGGAAGGTCAAATTACAAAGAGAAAAATTATGTGGAATGGCCGACACAAGCTAAAACTTCCGTTGAACAAGAACATGACACAATATGTGACTTAGGAAGCATGGACTGAAAATGAACATTGACATAAGTATGCGATGTTGGAGGAAACGACAGACTCTCCATAGTGACTAGAAGAATAACCAGTCAAAGGAGTAACAACTCTATGTAACTGGTTTAGTTTCCTAAAGCCATATTAACCCAAATTGTTGAGACTTGACTAAAACATTTGTGCTTTGTTCAAAGGAAACTTGACTACTTCCAATAATGGTAAAGTAGACTCATTCCCACATTCATTTTTTTAAATTATTTGATTTTTTTGTCTTTTTCATATTGGAAATCCTAAAAAAGAATAAAATAATGCTAGAATACATGAATGAAACAAGTGTCCCAAGAAAGAAAACTAGTTCCAAGTGCAAGGAACATACATATTCTCAATGCTAGGAAGCATGTGCAGGATATGGACACTCGGAGAAATGTTTTCTCCGTGGATACATGTGTCAAGTTTCAAAAAAAAAAAATGCAAAGGCTAGCAACTGATGAGAATGCATAAGAAAAAGGATAAAAAATAACAAGATGAAGCCGACATTAGGCTCAAAATCACAAGCAGTGAAATGCAATGTAGTATCACAACTTAACACAAAAATGAGGTAGCCCCATGGGGTAGTGGCCAAAAAAATATTGAGAAGAAGGTATGAGGCTTCAATGAAAATTCATGGCGGGACTAAACAGGGTTCTTGAGCCTATGAAAGCACTTCAACATGGGTGTCAAACTGCGAAAAAGGTTCTAACTAGGGCACCCATGAACGATAGGCTCTACCACATGAATTACAACACTTCTAAGAAACATAGAAGGTTCCATGTAACAAATCAGTGGGGTTTATCCTGAGGCCAAGTAAACCAAGAAATGGATAATGCAAAAATGCATGAAGGGGAAAATATAACCTATATGGCAGTTTCGAGATCATTACCTGTCAGAATGGATTGACACAACAAAAAGGTACCAAAGAAAACATCTCTAAATTCTTGTATATAAGACCAAAAACACTTACCCAGACGTTAATAAATCCAATATATCAACCTATGATAATAACATGTGCTATGGAATAAAAAACTTGAAAAAAAAAACCCTAAAAGTGCAATATGTACAAAGCATTGCACAACCTTACGACTTATCCATAGTACTTCTCCAAGTAGAGCCCATTGCTAGCCTCAATCCAAGGGTTTCTTCGGTATCCAACCTGTAAATATTCTAATTCAGGAGGAGGTCGAAAATCCAAAATCATAGCTTCAAGGATAGCCTCATCCAAAGGTAATTCAACATCCAGGAAACCAGGACTTGAAGACTCACCAATACCAAGGCTTGAAGTCTCATAAACAATAAGATAAGACTCAAGAGGAGATGCCAAATTAATCGAGCCAAAAGGGGAAAGGAAGAGCTCAAATGCCCCAATTAGATGGAACACTTGATCAATTTCTGAGACCTTGTATTGAGAAGGTGAACATAACTATAATGGATCCTTCTAAGAAGCAATTGGATATCAAGGATAAGACACCACATAATTCACCCATGGTGAGGAAGAGTTGAATTGAACACTAGGAAAATACAAAGAAGAAACTAGAGCTAAAGTTGAATTAGGATGGTGATTATCAGATGAAATTTGATCAATAGTGACAATGATTTTGTTGTGAGGGAAATGCATCACACTAAAGAGTGTAGACACCACAACATTCATAGAATAAACATAATCACTCCCAAGAAGGATATTAAAATATAAAGGGCCTGACACCACTAAAAGATTGACTAGGCTAGTGTTCCCACCTAACATGATAGGAAATTGAGGAAGAATCCCCAAACATTCACTAGGTCTTCTATCGAAATCCAACAACTCATGGGTAGTTGACATAAGCTTGGGTGAACCCAAAGCTTCCCAAGTTGAGGAGGAAAAAATACTTGTGGAGGATCCTTCATCTACAATAGATTGGAAAATTCTTGTTGAATTAACTTTAAAAAATATCTGGAAAGGTGTAGAAGAAGGAAGGAGAGGCTCAACAAGATCATTCCAATCAAAGGAAACCACCCTAGGAATTGGAGGGAGCATACTTGAAGAGAGTGTAATGCCCCCTTTTTCAAAAGGTACTACACTGGAAATGCTAAAGACATAGTCAAAATACACATCACTCCCCAAAATAAGAGTGGGATCGATCAAAGATTGCATCGAAACAATCACTTTGGAAGACTCGTCACTCTCCAAGAGAAGAGAAAGATCAATTGAAAATTGCATTGGAACGATCACTTCCTCAAACATTGTTTGAACAGGTTGTAAGAAAACATGGTCAAAATATGAATCACCCCCCAAAAGAAGAGTGGGATCAACCAAATATTGCATCAGCATGACAACTTCATCAACCAATGGTTGAATAGATTGCTTGGAAACTGAAGATGACTTAGAACTAGAAGGTTCGTCCGACATGGACCACAATCTTAGTACCTCTGGAATATCAGGGCACAAACGAGTAAGGTGATCTCCCTTGAAAATATTACAAGGGAACTTAGGCTTACATCCTATTTGTCTAGGCTTCTCAACATTATCAATGCCCCTAGCATGACTTGTAGTAGGCAGTCAGTTGCCCCCAACATGACTTGTAGTAGGCAGTCGGTTGCCCCCATCATGACTTGCAGTGGTCGGTGACATGTCTCCAACATGACCTGCAGGGGTTGGTGATGTTTGTCTAGTATGACTAGCAGTGACTAAACTCATGCCACCATCATGACTTGTGTTAGGACATGTAATTTTTTGTAAAAAAATTGCAATTTTGGCCAAGTTGGCTTTTGCAAGATGATGGTGTTATGTTAAAAAAATTGCAATTTTGGCCAAGTTGGCTTTTGTAGGGTGATGGTGTTATGTTTTGGATTGAGTGCATTGTTTTTCAAGGATAAGGTCTTTGGGTTCTTTTGAGTGAAGTATTTTAAAGTTTAGAAAATAAAAAAAGTGGAAATTTGTTTGTAAGGAAAATTGAGCCCTCGAACTTGGGGAAATTTGTTTGTAAGGAAAATTGAGCCCTCGAGCTTGGGGAAATTTGTTTGTAAGGAAAATTGAGCCCTCAAGATTATATGGAGGATTTCTAATTAGCCCTCAAGCTTGGGGAAATTTGTTTGTAAATAAAATTGAACCCTCCATAGAGGATTTTTAATTATTTTTAAATAAAAAACAATGGACATTAATCCCAATCTATAAGTCTACAAGCCAAACACCTAAGAGGATTCACTGCAAAATAGATAAAGTTGCTGGTGATCTAGAAACAAAGGCAAGTTGTGCGAAATAGTCCTAATGTTTATCTTGGAGCCACACATCAAGGGTATACAGATTGTTTAAAGTTTATTTCCAGGTGTCACCGGCCATCGAAAAGGTGAAATTTAAAACACAAATGTCAACGGGGTACTTTAAAATGCTTGGGCCAATATATGCGCTTACAGGAATACAAGGCTCTCGATCTCCATCTCATGTTGTAGCAATTTTTCCAATAAAAAATTTCAAGGCACCCTTTTTACCAACAAAACGCATAGGATTCATTATAATGATTTAATACAAAGCAAGGATTCATAGGTTGTGCAACATGTTAAACTCAGAACCATATAATTTTTAGTGTTGCAGTACTTCTATTTGATGCACTTTCTTGGTACATACATCACAATTCTTTCTAGGTGGAATAATATGTAACAATGCCAGGTCTCCCTTACCTTCTCAAGCATCTGGCTCGCAAGAAAAATGTTTTTTCTTCATGGAGGCCTAGTGTAGAGGTATAATCAAGTGTTGCTAGCCCATGATATTTGCATGAGTAATAATAGCATGACACTTGGAAACAATGAATCATCAATCAAAGTCCAACTCTAGATTCACAGAAAGGGATTCAATCACTAATTTTAGACAGCAATTGGGAATTTAAACTACAATTGAGATTCTCAAGGCAGAAAATCAATAGTTAGAGGATAAAAACAGGACAGATGGTTGGCCCTAATCTCAGACGGTCGGATCATGTCCAACCTTTCTCAAAGTAAAATCAACAACAGACAAATGGAAAATCCATCAACAACCTCAGCTATTTGATACTTTTGCAACCAACTTTAGTTTTGAGTTTGTTTTTATTAGATTTTGTTGTTAGATTGAAAAAAAAAATATTTTACCAAAGATGTTTTTATTCAAAATAGGCCTTGTAATTTTCCCATGTATTGAGCAGTTTGTAATAGAACATGGGGGCTGGAGGGTTAGATACGTTTGTTTGTGTATCTTGTATACATTTTTCTGAGCATTAATAAAAATACCAGTGCAGAAGTACAAGTTTTATTCAAACATAGATTCTTGTAATGGAGTTTTGAAGTTTGTTTTCCTTCTATGTGTATGTCTTTCCTACCTTTTGTATTCCATTGAACGTTATTTATTCAAGTATTTAATTGAAAATGAATGATTTAGAACTCATTTGTTATCTGATGCTCTGAATCTAGCAATTGAATACTTCACTTTTTCATCCAGAGTGACATCTAGAATTCATCTCAAGCCAGGTGTTCTAAGTGTAATGAATTTTTTCTCTCCTTCTGCTATCATGTTGCAATGATATATTCAATTGAAAATCACCATTTACCTTGCCTCTGTTTTCTGAATTGCTAAAAACCGAGTCACTGATATTTATTTGTTGTGAATGAGTTGACTCCATGCCCAATGGATTTCTCTCTCTGCCATACTACCACATTCATAATCCTCCTTTTCACTACAAATGTAGCGATCGTTTCCAAAACAACTAGTCATTAAGCAACTGAGAACAAAGAGATATCCCTCTCTGGGTTGGAAGGGATAGCTTCCAATCTGCAAGTTGGTTTGCAGTTTACCTCCGTGGTTTCCCTCCCACAACCAAGGGAAATTATGGAGTGCTAAAAACTTGCATTGACTCGTTGCATGTCTTCAACATGTCTCACAGAGGTTGTTGCCATATCTCCAACATGACTAGTAGAGGTTGGTTTCACACTCCCATCATGGCTAATAAAGGCTAGTGACTAGTCTTCAACATGGATCTTAAAGGTTGTTGACATAACTCCAACATGACTAGCAAAGGTTGGTTTCACACTCCAAGCATGACTCATAGAGGCTAGTAATTGGACTCTCGTATGACTTGCGGGGACTGAGCTATTTCCCCTAGCATGACTTGCAGTGGTTGGTTGTAAATATCCAACATGAATCACAGAGGTTGGTGAACTAATGGCAGTATGACTTGCAGTGACTGGACTTGTGCTCCCAGCATGACTTGCAGAGGTTGTGTGCTTTGCAGAGGCTGGTGACTTCTTCTTCTTTCTCTTCCTCTTTTTATTCCTTTTAGAATTTTGGTTACTAGTAGTGAGACTTTCATCGGAAGAGGGAGAAAGAGGAGGAGTATACTTCATGGATATATAAGGTAAAGGACTAACATCCATTCGATGCCCATGATATAAGGTGCTTATCTGAGAAGCATCAAGAGAATTTAGAAAATTCAGAGTGGTCCACAACCAAATTGGTAGTAAAAAATTCAACCCAAGAATGTTCAAGGTGGCCACCAAGGGGGAACCAACATTTCCAAATAATGGAAAAGCACAAGAATCCCCTTAGGGTCCCTTGGTTGGTATCTCCAAGAACTTTGTCCATAATTTTCTTATGCACGGGTTCATCCCTTGCAAGATTGTTCATGTTTGAAAAAGTCTCACACATTGACTCTGATGGACCAGTGGTATAACAATCCACACCTTCCACGAGGCAACTCCATTCTGTCAAGATAAATATGAAGGGTCCTTCATGACCAACGGAGCGATTTGTTGGCCACCTTGAATCAATGATCCAAAAGTGGTGATATAGACACAACCTAAGGCCTACTATACAAAAAATCACTCCAATAAAAAGTCCTAAGAGAAACATCGCAAACAAACAACTTCTTCAAAACTTCAGCCCAAGTGGATAAGGTTCCAATACCAAAGTAATGAAAAAGTGGAAAAGGACCTTCCGAAAACTGACATGGGTTGATCAAGTCCTGAGACCGATGAACGAAGGAGTTAGAAGAAGTTACCCTGAATTCCACTTACCAACCCTACCTGGTGCAAGTAACCCTCTATTCGTGGGGAAAGCTTCATGGGTACTGATAGTATGATACAAAATTTTCCTCAAGTATCATGGGAAACCCCCCATAGTCACCTCTGAGATACATAGGAAAAGAAACTAAGGATACCAACTTTTAGTGAGTGTCTGAGGGTACAATAATCAGTCAAGATCGAATGTATGAGCATAGTAAAAAATCATGAAGATCTGAAAGCACCACCTTTTAGGGAGGTTTGGGTACTAGTGAAGCCCCCAAAATATGATCTCTTCATAATGCTCGGTCAAGCCTTAGATGGGTTATCTCCTTGACTCTTCCTTGCAAGACCTCGTGTTTAACTCCTATGTCAGAGGAGGCTCCAAACTATACTTATATGAAAATTGTATTTTAATCTCCTTAACTCATACTCCCATGTTTTTTTACCGGCCTTGGAGAGTTACCTCTCCAATCTTAATCCAAGGCCCTAACCCTAAACTTGTTAAAGAACCCTAGAAACAAAGTCTAGTAAATTTTAAATTTAGCGTTCATTTTTAGCAGTTGTTCTTCACTCAAAGGGTACATAAGTGAAACTGATGTTCTTTGATACTCTTGAAAAAATGAAACTTATAAGAACACTGCCAAAGAAAACTTTACACTAATTCTTCAATGAGAAATAGTTTAAAAAAAATGCATGAACAATCTTTCAAACCTTGAAAAACAATGTTTTATCTTTCTGATGTAAAATGCACAATGCAATTTTTGAGAGAAACAAAAGAAGAAAACAAAAAGGGGATTATGTGTTAATTTTATTTTGAAGTGATTTCAATATTAGAATAAAACAAAATCCCATGCTAATATCTTTTTCTTTTTCAAATATGAAGCAAAATAGTGCAATGTAAAGAAAGAAACCTAACTAGCAGCAAACTAGGTTTTTTTCATTTTCTTCTTCTTTATACTAAAGAAAAAACTAATAAAAGATGTTACAATAGATCTTTTTTTGTTGTTTTGTGTTTGGAAAATCCAAGGAAATAATAAAAGAAAAGTCTCTATCTCAAATACAAACTCAAGTTTAAAAAAATGACTGCAACAACGACCACAAAACTGAGATTTTGAGAGCAATACTAGTCTTATAGTAATGCAATCCAAGGGATAAAAGGGAGACAGAAAAATTGTTTTTTCCATTCAAATTTAAGGCCTTACCAACCTCCTATAGGCCAAAAAACAAATCAGGACCAAAACCCCCAAAAAAGACCCCCAAACAAGCCAAAGCATGGCTTAAAAAAGGATGAAAAATAAGAAAAAAATTCACTTTCCTGGAGGTGTACACGATTGTCTCCACTGTAGGTCATTTATAGTATCTTACGTGCGTGCACTTGATCACTGTACGAAGCATGTATGAGCTATGTATGTTCCTTTTCCCTCTACATGGAGCATATGTGCATGCCTTAGCCTTCTATAGGGCATGTATACGTGCCAACACTTGTGTGTTTTCAAGCGCGTATGTATGCGCTTAACTCCTATATAAAGGTAGAATATGTACCCTTTTGTTGTCAAAGGAAAGAGTGTATACAATCAAAATAACTTGGAAAAATTAGGTCTAAATCCCAAAACACAAAATGCAACAGAGAAATAAAAAAAAAGCCAAAAGATAATGGAAACTAAAAAGTAAATCCAAAAGTGACTTAGAATTATAGATGCATCAAATAACCTTGTTTTTATTTATAAGAATCAAACTAAAAAAATATTGAACTCGGGAAGAAACACACACATAGTCTTAAAGTCCCAGGAGATACCCCAAACACTTGGCCCAACACCTTCAGACCAAAAAAAATTTGAAAAAAAAACCTTCCGAGGAATATGTATGCACTTGTGCACAAGGAAACCCATGTACACATGACTTTCGAAACTGGAAGGCACATATATGTACATGACTGTATTAACTACAGGATACATATATATACCAAAAACTTCAAAAAGAGAAGAAAAATAACAACACAAATGGCTCAAATGAAAAAGGAAAAGACTCAAATAACTGTAAGTTACTAATATAAGTATCAAGCAACAATATGATGTAAACGAAAATCAATTAAACCAAGAAAACAAAAAAAACAAGGCCCAAAATAGGCTCACTAGGGAACGATCCCCAATATGGTCACCAATTCTACTTTTGGGTAAAACTCCCCTATAGTAGTGGGCTTACTGCAACGTACCAATGATCGTACAAGAAACAAATTCTAAAAAGAATACTTAACAGAGACATTATAACCGAATTCAAAGGAAATAACTAACTATTGGGAGAAAGAGAAATATTAACTCACCAAGAGTCCAACGATTGATTTCGTTCCTGATTATTGGAGCCTCTTCACTCTTTTCCAATGGTTCCTCTGCAACTTGCAAGAACCTCAAACAAGCAGACCTATACGGAGAGGTAGTTATACTAATAACTACCCATTAGTCATATGAAAAGTGACAAAAAGAGCAAAGCAACTAGTATTTTATGAAGCATATATAAAATAATTGTAGATTTAAATAATACCAAAACAATACAAATCAAAGGAATGAATTTCTATAATACTAATGAACAACATATAGGTAGTTACAAATTTTACCTATCCGATGCAGTGTTTCCTTGTCGAAACAAATCCCAGATTCCTCCAGCCGACTCCTGCTATAAGGATTGATTTTGACACTGAATTCACCATGGACCCAAAGAGAATATATGGGAGACTCTTGTTCATATAGGTTGGTGATTAGAAGGAAGTTGGAAATTAGGGTTTCCAGGTCAAAAAACTAGCAACAACATGGATATGTATGGGTTTTCATACTTGGAGGGTATAGTCGAATAAGTGTTTTCTTTAGGTGTGCAAAGAATCATTACCTTTATCCTTGAGTAAAATGCTCCTTTTATGAAGTATCTAGTTGGTTAGAGATGATTTAATATGGGTAAAAGGAGTTAGGCAACTAACCAAACCCGTAACTCAACATTTAATTAGGCACAATTATATTTTTTTTAGCATTTATTAGCATGTACGTGATTGTCCCTTGAGTAGTCTGTATGATTGTGTGTTGCATAACTTCTAGGGTACACACATCCTCCAAAAAAATATTTTTTAGAAGGTCTCGGGGATATATGGGGAAGAGTTATCTATAAGTAGGATAGGGAATATGCCAATAAGAGAATAAATTCTTCAATGGTGGCAATTGATGCTATAACACTTGGGAAAGTGGTTACTCTTAGGAAACCGTCCATGATTATCTCCAATATTAGAGTTAAATCCTACTGGTATATGTTTATTGATGGAATGTCGTTCAACATGAATATTAACTTTATTGTCATGATTTCCTTTGGTTACCTTATCACTTTTAGGGAGCCTCTCATCTATGGTCTGTATGAGCCTAGCCTCCATCTTCTATCCCATGTTTCCAACTTTTGATCCATCTCTAGTTCCACTTGTTTCCTATTTTGATTCATCTTATGTTCCATATATTCCATATTTTGATCCATATTTTGTTCATATATTGTATTTTTCTTTGTGTGTTTATCAAATCATCAATTTTCACTCACCTATCACCCAATTCGTTAAATTGGTTCTCCAATTTGGATAGCTAGTTATGTATCTCTTCACTTTTTTCGTGAATCATGGTTGAACTCTCTTGAGGTTTAAAGGGTGTAGAATTTTTCGCATCACCTTTTTCCATGTGGAATAGAAATAATATTTATCTATATTTCTTCTATATTTTAACTTTACCACACTTTTTGAATCACCCCAAATAGATCTTCCAATTAAATTTATGTCAATTGCAAGTTACATATATTTAAAACCCCGATTTTGAGACTTTTATGTAGGTTGAACTTGCACCTTTGATTTGAAAATTATGGTTTGTGGTAGCCTGATACATCTATACAATGCTACAATTTTACTAAATTTTGTTGTGCCAAGAAAAATTTATGGTAACTTTCCCAAAACTTGTTTATTTTTTCCTTTTCAGGATAGTGAACTTGTATGGGCTGCCACATGTTCAATTTTTCAAATCTACTTCTAAAATTTTAACCTAAAATGATATGGTATGTAACCTATTCAATAAAACAAGTGAAATTCAATTTTGATCTTTATAGAATCAAATATGACTACTTTACCCAGAACACCTAATTTGAGACTAATTTTAGGGCTAGTCAAAAACCCTAACTACCATAGCCTATAACTTGAAAATTATAGTGAATCAAAATCTAAAATTTTTACCATAAGTACATCACTATGTCTCCTCAATATCCATTTTTTCCATCTAAATAGTTGCAAAAAGTAAATTATATCAAATATTCCATGATTACTTATTTGGGACTAATGTTTGGACTAGTCAAAATCCATAATTTCCACATCCTATATTTCCAAAATAATAGAGAACCAGAACCTAATTTTTTACTACAAGTACTTGAATATGTCTCCTAGTCTCTTAAAATTTCACTATCTGAAATTTCCTAGAAAAAAGTTATAGAAAAAAATACCAAGATGTTTAAAGGATCCAAACCCTAGGATTGTATACTTTAAAGCCAATTGTTATGAACAAAATTCCCCAAATAACATAAGAATAGAAACAAGAAGTAACTCCATTCCTTGATATTGGTAAAAATTCAATGAATAATAAACTACTTCGAGGGGGGAACCTCCCTTTACAATATATCCAATGCACAAGACAAGACAAGTTGTCTATACATATGAATCTCCTTTATTACAAATAGGAGATGACAGTGTGATGCAGAGTCTTTCTTAGGTATCATGATACACTCCTCGTAGTCACCTTGTGTGTCAACCTAATTATAGGCCACTAAAGTTACCAACTCACAGTCGGCCTCCAGGAGGTACAATTGACAGTCAGGATGGAGCATATGGGTAGGATAATTGAGTCTAAAGCTCTTCCATAGGACTGTCTACAAAAGGGCCATTGTCACTTCAAAATATCTCAAACCGGGTCAAAAATTCCAGAGGAGTGTCAACAAGAGGGCCACTATCACTTTAGAAAATATTAAACTAAGCATGAAGCTTCCAAAGGACTGGCGTCGAGAGGGCTAGTATTGTTGATGTTTTGGTAGTTGTGGGAGGTATTAACCTCCACATGTAACCTATGACTTAGAATGGAATATTTTGGAAGCAAGTGAACCATTAAACAAATGTGTGGAAACCCTAGAAGACAAGTTGGCCTAGCAGAATAAATAATATTAGAATATTATCTTCTAGAAATACAAGTCGGCTCCACAGGAAAAAGATAAACATAAAATATAATTACTAGAAAGTCAAGTCGACCCAACCAGAAAAATCACTGGATAGATTAATATAAATAGAGGACATTTTAGCTCATTTAGACACCCAACCAGAGCGCAAGTCTTATGGAGAGTTGCAGTTGTATTTGCAACTGTAGCTACAAGGAGGAATAATGGCGTATGGTCATCTCTTGGTCTTGGTCTCTCTCTACCACTATCAAGTGATGTTCTTGGTGATACTCATGGTGACATTCTTTCTAAGTATGGTGCAATTTTGAGAGAGTAGTGCAGTTGTAGCTACAACTGATGCAATTGTGTATGGTACTTGTTCAATGGATATGGAGACTCTCTCTCTCTTGTGCGCTACCCTTGGAGAAGGAGTGCTCTACTTTTCTTGAGTTGTTGATGTAGTTAGCAGCTAGGGTTTATCTGTTGGTTCTGGAGTAGGCTTGCCTGAATTATTCTAAGTAAATTTTAGTGTGCTCGAGGGTGCCATATGTGAATGCATATGGTTGGGTGACAATGATGTGACATTGTCTATGGTTAAACGAGCATACCAAAATTTCAACATGGTAGTAGAGTTGGTTTCCTTCGTAACAGTATGACCAATGGAAGGAAGATCCTCAGTTTCCCCTATTTTCAAGTTCATTGAGAACTTATTGAACTTACTAATAAGGTCGCCTAAGTAGGATGCATCTCTTCCCCAGATCAGATCTATGAATTTTTGAAGTTGAGAAATTAGGGTTTCCTCATAAAACCCTAGGTTTACAGTGTCAGTTGCAGTTGCAGTGCCATTTCCTTCATGCCAGTTGCAGTGCCAATTGTAGAACCAATTACAATGTCAGTTGTAGCACCAGTTGTAGTGCCATTTGCAACACTAGTTACAGTGCCAGTTGCAGCACTAGTTGAAATGCCAGTTGCAGCACCAGTTGCAGTGCCAACACTAGTTGCAGTACCAGTTGCAGTGAAAGTTCTTGTGAAGTATTGGGACTAATTTTTGGTTGTCTTAGTGTGACTTACCCTAGCACATATCCATCTACCTTTAGACTACAAGTTGGAGCACCTTTGAATTTTTAAGGTTCATCATTGCTTATTGTTGTTGTCGGATGGTGCCACTACCTGTCGATGTTTTCGGAGGTATGTACTTATATATATTTAAATTGTATCAGTATTTTGAGTGTGATTGCAGGAGAAGGGATCCCTTACAATTGTAGATCCAGAGCGATCTAAGACCCAACACATTCAAAGGAACAATGCACTCCGGGTTTGATTGTTTTCATATGCCTCTAGCCGCTATGGCATTATTTTAATCTTATGAACATCTAGTTGTATTTTTATCTATTGAATTTATAGTAACATATGTTCAAAGTTAAAGTTGTAAGTTGGCTCTAGTCAAATTATTAGATTGATTAAGGTTGAGATTTTAGAGTTTATTTGCATTATATTCTCTAACT
>ML823054.1:211179-241944 GCA_009831015.1 Picea engelmannii
TAATGGATCCTTCTAAGAAGCAATTGGATATCAAGGATAAGACACCACATAATTCACCCATGGTGAGGAAGAGTTGAATTGAACACTAGGAAAATACAAAGAAGAAACTAGAGCTAAAGTTGAATTAGGATGGTGATTATCAGATGAAATTTGATCAATAGTGACAATGATTTTGTTGTGAGGGAAATGCATCACACTAAAGAGTGTAGACACCACAACATTCATAGAATAAACATAATCACTCCCAAGAAGGATATTAAAATATAAAGGGCCTGACACCACTAAAAGATTGACTAGGCTAGTGTTCCCACCTAACATGATAGGAAATTGAGGAAGAATCCCCAAACATTCACTAGGTCTTCTATCGAAATCCAACAACTCATGGGTAGTTGACATAAGCTTGGGTGAACCCAAAGCTTCCCAAGTTGAGGAGGAAAAAATACTTGTGGAGGATCCTTCATCTACAATAGATTGGAAAATTCTTGTTGAATTAACTTTAAAAAATATCTGGAAAGGTGTAGAAGAAGGAAGGAGAGGCTCAACAAGATCATTCCAATCAAAGGAAACCACCCTAGGAATTGGAGGGAGCATACTTGAAGAGAGTGTAATGCCCCCTTTTTCAAAAGGTACTACACTGGAAATGCTAAAGACATAGTCAAAATACACATCACTCCCCAAAATAAGAGTGGGATCGATCAAAGATTGCATCGAAACAATCACTTTGGAAGACTCGTCACTCTCCAAGAGAAGAGAAAGATCAATTGAAAATTGCATTGGAACGATCACTTCCTCAAACATTGTTTGAACAGGTTGTAAGAAAACATGGTCAAAATATGAATCACCCCCCAAAAGAAGAGTGGGATCAACCAAATATTGCATCAGCATGACAACTTCATCAACCAATGGTTGAATAGATTGCTTGGAAACTGAAGATGACTTAGAACTAGAAGGTTCGTCCGACATGGACCACAATCTTAGTACCTCTGGAATATCAGGGCACAAACGAGTAAGGTGATCTCCCTTGAAAATATTACAAGGGAACTTAGGCTTACATCCTATTTGTCTAGGCTTCTCAACATTATCAATGCCCCTAGCATGACTTGTAGTAGGCAGTCAGTTGCCCCCAACATGACTTGTAGTAGGCAGTCGGTTGCCCCCATCATGACTTGCAGTGGTCGGTGACATGTCTCCAACATGACCTGCAGGGGTTGGTGATGTTTGTCTAGTATGACTAGCAGTGACTAAACTCATGCCACCATCATGACTTGTGTTAGGACATGTAATTTTTTGTAAAAAAATTGCAATTTTGGCCAAGTTGGCTTTTGCAAGATGATGGTGTTATGTTAAAAAAATTGCAATTTTGGCCAAGTTGGCTTTTGTAGGGTGATGGTGTTATGTTTTGGATTGAGTGCATTGTTTTTCAAGGATAAGGTCTTTGGGTTCTTTTGAGTGAAGTATTTTAAAGTTTAGAAAATAAAAAAAGTGGAAATTTGTTTGTAAGGAAAATTGAGCCCTCGAACTTGGGGAAATTTGTTTGTAAGGAAAATTGAGCCCTCGAGCTTGGGGAAATTTGTTTGTAAGGAAAATTGAGCCCTCAAGATTATATGGAGGATTTCTAATTAGCCCTCAAGCTTGGGGAAATTTGTTTGTAAATAAAATTGAACCCTCCATAGAGGATTTTTAATTATTTTTAAATAAAAAACAATGGACATTAATCCCAATCTATAAGTCTACAAGCCAAACACCTAAGAGGATTCACTGCAAAATAGATAAAGTTGCTGGTGATCTAGAAACAAAGGCAAGTTGTGCGAAATAGTCCTAATGTTTATCTTGGAGCCACACATCAAGGGTATACAGATTGTTTAAAGTTTATTTCCAGGTGTCACCGGCCATCGAAAAGGTGAAATTTAAAACACAAATGTCAACGGGGTACTTTAAAATGCTTGGGCCAATATATGCGCTTACAGGAATACAAGGCTCTCGATCTCCATCTCATGTTGTAGCAATTTTTCCAATAAAAAATTTCAAGGCACCCTTTTTACCAACAAAACGCATAGGATTCATTATAATGATTTAATACAAAGCAAGGATTCATAGGTTGTGCAACATGTTAAACTCAGAACCATATAATTTTTAGTGTTGCAGTACTTCTATTTGATGCACTTTCTTGGTACATACATCACAATTCTTTCTAGGTGGAATAATATGTAACAATGCCAGGTCTCCCTTACCTTCTCAAGCATCTGGCTCGCAAGAAAAATGTTTTTTCTTCATGGAGGCCTAGTGTAGAGGTATAATCAAGTGTTGCTAGCCCATGATATTTGCATGAGTAATAATAGCATGACACTTGGAAACAATGAATCATCAATCAAAGTCCAACTCTAGATTCACAGAAAGGGATTCAATCACTAATTTTAGACAGCAATTGGGAATTTAAACTACAATTGAGATTCTCAAGGCAGAAAATCAATAGTTAGAGGATAAAAACAGGACAGATGGTTGGCCCTAATCTCAGACGGTCGGATCATGTCCAACCTTTCTCAAAGTAAAATCAACAACAGACAAATGGAAAATCCATCAACAACCTCAGCTATTTGATACTTTTGCAACCAACTTTAGTTTTGAGTTTGTTTTTATTAGATTTTGTTGTTAGATTGAAAAAAAAAATATTTTACCAAAGATGTTTTTATTCAAAATAGGCCTTGTAATTTTCCCATGTATTGAGCAGTTTGTAATAGAACATGGGGGCTGGAGGGTTAGATACGTTTGTTTGTGTATCTTGTATACATTTTTCTGAGCATTAATAAAAATACCAGTGCAGAAGTACAAGTTTTATTCAAACATAGATTCTTGTAATGGAGTTTTGAAGTTTGTTTTCCTTCTATGTGTATGTCTTTCCTACCTTTTGTATTCCATTGAACGTTATTTATTCAAGTATTTAATTGAAAATGAATGATTTAGAACTCATTTGTTATCTGATGCTCTGAATCTAGCAATTGAATACTTCACTTTTTCATCCAGAGTGACATCTAGAATTCATCTCAAGCCAGGTGTTCTAAGTGTAATGAATTTTTTCTCTCCTTCTGCTATCATGTTGCAATGATATATTCAATTGAAAATCACCATTTACCTTGCCTCTGTTTTCTGAATTGCTAAAAACCGAGTCACTGATATTTATTTGTTGTGAATGAGTTGACTCCATGCCCAATGGATTTCTCTCTCTGCCATACTACCACATTCATAATCCTCCTTTTCACTACAAATGTAGCGATCGTTTCCAAAACAACTAGTCATTAAGCAACTGAGAACAAAGAGATATCCCTCTCTGGGTTGGAAGGGATAGCTTCCAATCTGCAAGTTGGTTTGCAGTTTACCTCCGTGGTTTCCCTCCCACAACCAAGGGAAATTATGGAGTGCTAAAAACTTGCATTGACTCGTTGCATGTCTTCAACATGTCTCACAGAGGTTGTTGCCATATCTCCAACATGACTAGTAGAGGTTGGTTTCACACTCCCATCATGGCTAATAAAGGCTAGTGACTAGTCTTCAACATGGATCTTAAAGGTTGTTGACATAACTCCAACATGACTAGCAAAGGTTGGTTTCACACTCCAAGCATGACTCATAGAGGCTAGTAATTGGACTCTCGTATGACTTGCGGGGACTGAGCTATTTCCCCTAGCATGACTTGCAGTGGTTGGTTGTAAATATCCAACATGAATCACAGAGGTTGGTGAACTAATGGCAGTATGACTTGCAGTGACTGGACTTGTGCTCCCAGCATGACTTGCAGAGGTTGTGTGCTTTGCAGAGGCTGGTGACTTCTTCTTCTTTCTCTTCCTCTTTTTATTCCTTTTAGAATTTTGGTTACTAGTAGTGAGACTTTCATCGGAAGAGGGAGAAAGAGGAGGAGTATACTTCATGGATATATAAGGTAAAGGACTAACATCCATTCGATGCCCATGATATAAGGTGCTTATCTGAGAAGCATCAAGAGAATTTAGAAAATTCAGAGTGGTCCACAACCAAATTGGTAGTAAAAAATTCAACCCAAGAATGTTCAAGGTGGCCACCAAGGGGGAACCAACATTTCCAAATAATGGAAAAGCACAAGAATCCCCTTAGGGTCCCTTGGTTGGTATCTCCAAGAACTTTGTCCATAATTTTCTTATGCACGGGTTCATCCCTTGCAAGATTGTTCATGTTTGAAAAAGTCTCACACATTGACTCTGATGGACCAGTGGTATAACAATCCACACCTTCCACGAGGCAACTCCATTCTGTCAAGATAAATATGAAGGGTCCTTCATGACCAACGGAGCGATTTGTTGGCCACCTTGAATCAATGATCCAAAAGTGGTGATATAGACACAACCTAAGGCCTACTATACAAAAAATCACTCCAATAAAAAGTCCTAAGAGAAACATCGCAAACAAACAACTTCTTCAAAACTTCAGCCCAAGTGGATAAGGTTCCAATACCAAAGTAATGAAAAAGTGGAAAAGGACCTTCCGAAAACTGACATGGGTTGATCAAGTCCTGAGACCGATGAACGAAGGAGTTAGAAGAAGTTACCCTGAATTCCACTTACCAACCCTACCTGGTGCAAGTAACCCTCTATTCGTGGGGAAAGCTTCATGGGTACTGATAGTATGATACAAAATTTTCCTCAAGTATCATGGGAAACCCCCCATAGTCACCTCTGAGATACATAGGAAAAGAAACTAAGGATACCAACTTTTAGTGAGTGTCTGAGGGTACAATAATCAGTCAAGATCGAATGTATGAGCATAGTAAAAAATCATGAAGATCTGAAAGCACCACCTTTTAGGGAGGTTTGGGTACTAGTGAAGCCCCCAAAATATGATCTCTTCATAATGCTCGGTCAAGCCTTAGATGGGTTATCTCCTTGACTCTTCCTTGCAAGACCTCGTGTTTAACTCCTATGTCAGAGGAGGCTCCAAACTATACTTATATGAAAATTGTATTTTAATCTCCTTAACTCATACTCCCATGTTTTTTTACCGGCCTTGGAGAGTTACCTCTCCAATCTTAATCCAAGGCCCTAACCCTAAACTTGTTAAAGAACCCTAGAAACAAAGTCTAGTAAATTTTAAATTTAGCGTTCATTTTTAGCAGTTGTTCTTCACTCAAAGGGTACATAAGTGAAACTGATGTTCTTTGATACTCTTGAAAAAATGAAACTTATAAGAACACTGCCAAAGAAAACTTTACACTAATTCTTCAATGAGAAATAGTTTAAAAAAAATGCATGAACAATCTTTCAAACCTTGAAAAACAATGTTTTATCTTTCTGATGTAAAATGCACAATGCAATTTTTGAGAGAAACAAAAGAAGAAAACAAAAAGGGGATTATGTGTTAATTTTATTTTGAAGTGATTTCAATATTAGAATAAAACAAAATCCCATGCTAATATCTTTTTCTTTTTCAAATATGAAGCAAAATAGTGCAATGTAAAGAAAGAAACCTAACTAGCAGCAAACTAGGTTTTTTTCATTTTCTTCTTCTTTATACTAAAGAAAAAACTAATAAAAGATGTTACAATAGATCTTTTTTTGTTGTTTTGTGTTTGGAAAATCCAAGGAAATAATAAAAGAAAAGTCTCTATCTCAAATACAAACTCAAGTTTAAAAAAATGACTGCAACAACGACCACAAAACTGAGATTTTGAGAGCAATACTAGTCTTATAGTAATGCAATCCAAGGGATAAAAGGGAGACAGAAAAATTGTTTTTTCCATTCAAATTTAAGGCCTTACCAACCTCCTATAGGCCAAAAAACAAATCAGGACCAAAACCCCCAAAAAAGACCCCCAAACAAGCCAAAGCATGGCTTAAAAAAGGATGAAAAATAAGAAAAAAATTCACTTTCCTGGAGGTGTACACGATTGTCTCCACTGTAGGTCATTTATAGTATCTTACGTGCGTGCACTTGATCACTGTACGAAGCATGTATGAGCTATGTATGTTCCTTTTCCCTCTACATGGAGCATATGTGCATGCCTTAGCCTTCTATAGGGCATGTATACGTGCCAACACTTGTGTGTTTTCAAGCGCGTATGTATGCGCTTAACTCCTATATAAAGGTAGAATATGTACCCTTTTGTTGTCAAAGGAAAGAGTGTATACAATCAAAATAACTTGGAAAAATTAGGTCTAAATCCCAAAACACAAAATGCAACAGAGAAATAAAAAAAAAGCCAAAAGATAATGGAAACTAAAAAGTAAATCCAAAAGTGACTTAGAATTATAGATGCATCAAATAACCTTGTTTTTATTTATAAGAATCAAACTAAAAAAATATTGAACTCGGGAAGAAACACACACATAGTCTTAAAGTCCCAGGAGATACCCCAAACACTTGGCCCAACACCTTCAGACCAAAAAAAATTTGAAAAAAAAACCTTCCGAGGAATATGTATGCACTTGTGCACAAGGAAACCCATGTACACATGACTTTCGAAACTGGAAGGCACATATATGTACATGACTGTATTAACTACAGGATACATATATATACCAAAAACTTCAAAAAGAGAAGAAAAATAACAACACAAATGGCTCAAATGAAAAAGGAAAAGACTCAAATAACTGTAAGTTACTAATATAAGTATCAAGCAACAATATGATGTAAACGAAAATCAATTAAACCAAGAAAACAAAAAAAACAAGGCCCAAAATAGGCTCACTAGGGAACGATCCCCAATATGGTCACCAATTCTACTTTTGGGTAAAACTCCCCTATAGTAGTGGGCTTACTGCAACGTACCAATGATCGTACAAGAAACAAATTCTAAAAAGAATACTTAACAGAGACATTATAACCGAATTCAAAGGAAATAACTAACTATTGGGAGAAAGAGAAATATTAACTCACCAAGAGTCCAACGATTGATTTCGTTCCTGATTATTGGAGCCTCTTCACTCTTTTCCAATGGTTCCTCTGCAACTTGCAAGAACCTCAAACAAGCAGACCTATACGGAGAGGTAGTTATACTAATAACTACCCATTAGTCATATGAAAAGTGACAAAAAGAGCAAAGCAACTAGTATTTTATGAAGCATATATAAAATAATTGTAGATTTAAATAATACCAAAACAATACAAATCAAAGGAATGAATTTCTATAATACTAATGAACAACATATAGGTAGTTACAAATTTTACCTATCCGATGCAGTGTTTCCTTGTCGAAACAAATCCCAGATTCCTCCAGCCGACTCCTGCTATAAGGATTGATTTTGACACTGAATTCACCATGGACCCAAAGAGAATATATGGGAGACTCTTGTTCATATAGGTTGGTGATTAGAAGGAAGTTGGAAATTAGGGTTTCCAGGTCAAAAAACTAGCAACAACATGGATATGTATGGGTTTTCATACTTGGAGGGTATAGTCGAATAAGTGTTTTCTTTAGGTGTGCAAAGAATCATTACCTTTATCCTTGAGTAAAATGCTCCTTTTATGAAGTATCTAGTTGGTTAGAGATGATTTAATATGGGTAAAAGGAGTTAGGCAACTAACCAAACCCGTAACTCAACATTTAATTAGGCACAATTATATTTTTTTTAGCATTTATTAGCATGTACGTGATTGTCCCTTGAGTAGTCTGTATGATTGTGTGTTGCATAACTTCTAGGGTACACACATCCTCCAAAAAAATATTTTTTAGAAGGTCTCGGGGATATATGGGGAAGAGTTATCTATAAGTAGGATAGGGAATATGCCAATAAGAGAATAAATTCTTCAATGGTGGCAATTGATGCTATAACACTTGGGAAAGTGGTTACTCTTAGGAAACCGTCCATGATTATCTCCAATATTAGAGTTAAATCCTACTGGTATATGTTTATTGATGGAATGTCGTTCAACATGAATATTAACTTTATTGTCATGATTTCCTTTGGTTACCTTATCACTTTTAGGGAGCCTCTCATCTATGGTCTGTATGAGCCTAGCCTCCATCTTCTATCCCATGTTTCCAACTTTTGATCCATCTCTAGTTCCACTTGTTTCCTATTTTGATTCATCTTATGTTCCATATATTCCATATTTTGATCCATATTTTGTTCATATATTGTATTTTTCTTTGTGTGTTTATCAAATCATCAATTTTCACTCACCTATCACCCAATTCGTTAAATTGGTTCTCCAATTTGGATAGCTAGTTATGTATCTCTTCACTTTTTTCGTGAATCATGGTTGAACTCTCTTGAGGTTTAAAGGGTGTAGAATTTTTCGCATCACCTTTTTCCATGTGGAATAGAAATAATATTTATCTATATTTCTTCTATATTTTAACTTTACCACACTTTTTGAATCACCCCAAATAGATCTTCCAATTAAATTTATGTCAATTGCAAGTTACATATATTTAAAACCCCGATTTTGAGACTTTTATGTAGGTTGAACTTGCACCTTTGATTTGAAAATTATGGTTTGTGGTAGCCTGATACATCTATACAATGCTACAATTTTACTAAATTTTGTTGTGCCAAGAAAAATTTATGGTAACTTTCCCAAAACTTGTTTATTTTTTCCTTTTCAGGATAGTGAACTTGTATGGGCTGCCACATGTTCAATTTTTCAAATCTACTTCTAAAATTTTAACCTAAAATGATATGGTATGTAACCTATTCAATAAAACAAGTGAAATTCAATTTTGATCTTTATAGAATCAAATATGACTACTTTACCCAGAACACCTAATTTGAGACTAATTTTAGGGCTAGTCAAAAACCCTAACTACCATAGCCTATAACTTGAAAATTATAGTGAATCAAAATCTAAAATTTTTACCATAAGTACATCACTATGTCTCCTCAATATCCATTTTTTCCATCTAAATAGTTGCAAAAAGTAAATTATATCAAATATTCCATGATTACTTATTTGGGACTAATGTTTGGACTAGTCAAAATCCATAATTTCCACATCCTATATTTCCAAAATAATAGAGAACCAGAACCTAATTTTTTACTACAAGTACTTGAATATGTCTCCTAGTCTCTTAAAATTTCACTATCTGAAATTTCCTAGAAAAAAGTTATAGAAAAAAATACCAAGATGTTTAAAGGATCCAAACCCTAGGATTGTATACTTTAAAGCCAATTGTTATGAACAAAATTCCCCAAATAACATAAGAATAGAAACAAGAAGTAACTCCATTCCTTGATATTGGTAAAAATTCAATGAATAATAAACTACTTCGAGGGGGGAACCTCCCTTTACAATATATCCAATGCACAAGACAAGACAAGTTGTCTATACATATGAATCTCCTTTATTACAAATAGGAGATGACAGTGTGATGCAGAGTCTTTCTTAGGTATCATGATACACTCCTCGTAGTCACCTTGTGTGTCAACCTAATTATAGGCCACTAAAGTTACCAACTCACAGTCGGCCTCCAGGAGGTACAATTGACAGTCAGGATGGAGCATATGGGTAGGATAATTGAGTCTAAAGCTCTTCCATAGGACTGTCTACAAAAGGGCCATTGTCACTTCAAAATATCTCAAACCGGGTCAAAAATTCCAGAGGAGTGTCAACAAGAGGGCCACTATCACTTTAGAAAATATTAAACTAAGCATGAAGCTTCCAAAGGACTGGCGTCGAGAGGGCTAGTATTGTTGATGTTTTGGTAGTTGTGGGAGGTATTAACCTCCACATGTAACCTATGACTTAGAATGGAATATTTTGGAAGCAAGTGAACCATTAAACAAATGTGTGGAAACCCTAGAAGACAAGTTGGCCTAGCAGAATAAATAATATTAGAATATTATCTTCTAGAAATACAAGTCGGCTCCACAGGAAAAAGATAAACATAAAATATAATTACTAGAAAGTCAAGTCGACCCAACCAGAAAAATCACTGGATAGATTAATATAAATAGAGGACATTTTAGCTCATTTAGACACCCAACCAGAGCGCAAGTCTTATGGAGAGTTGCAGTTGTATTTGCAACTGTAGCTACAAGGAGGAATAATGGCGTATGGTCATCTCTTGGTCTTGGTCTCTCTCTACCACTATCAAGTGATGTTCTTGGTGATACTCATGGTGACATTCTTTCTAAGTATGGTGCAATTTTGAGAGAGTAGTGCAGTTGTAGCTACAACTGATGCAATTGTGTATGGTACTTGTTCAATGGATATGGAGACTCTCTCTCTCTTGTGCGCTACCCTTGGAGAAGGAGTGCTCTACTTTTCTTGAGTTGTTGATGTAGTTAGCAGCTAGGGTTTATCTGTTGGTTCTGGAGTAGGCTTGCCTGAATTATTCTAAGTAAATTTTAGTGTGCTCGAGGGTGCCATATGTGAATGCATATGGTTGGGTGACAATGATGTGACATTGTCTATGGTTAAACGAGCATACCAAAATTTCAACATGGTAGTAGAGTTGGTTTCCTTCGTAACAGTATGACCAATGGAAGGAAGATCCTCAGTTTCCCCTATTTTCAAGTTCATTGAGAACTTATTGAACTTACTAATAAGGTCGCCTAAGTAGGATGCATCTCTTCCCCAGATCAGATCTATGAATTTTTGAAGTTGAGAAATTAGGGTTTCCTCATAAAACCCTAGGTTTACAGTGTCAGTTGCAGTTGCAGTGCCATTTCCTTCATGCCAGTTGCAGTGCCAATTGTAGAACCAATTACAATGTCAGTTGTAGCACCAGTTGTAGTGCCATTTGCAACACTAGTTACAGTGCCAGTTGCAGCACTAGTTGAAATGCCAGTTGCAGCACCAGTTGCAGTGCCAACACTAGTTGCAGTACCAGTTGCAGTGAAAGTTCTTGTGAAGTATTGGGACTAATTTTTGGTTGTCTTAGTGTGACTTACCCTAGCACATATCCATCTACCTTTAGACTACAAGTTGGAGCACCTTTGAATTTTTAAGGTTCATCATTGCTTATTGTTGTTGTCGGATGGTGCCACTACCTGTCGATGTTTTCGGAGGTATGTACTTATATATATTTAAATTGTATCAGTATTTTGAGTGTGATTGCAGGAGAAGGGATCCCTTACAATTGTAGATCCAGAGCGATCTAAGACCCAACACATTCAAAGGAACAATGCACTCCGGGTTTGATTGTTTTCATATGCCTCTAGCCGCTATGGCATTATTTTAATCTTATGAACATCTAGTTGTATTTTTATCTATTGAATTTATAGTAACATATGTTCAAAGTTAAAGTTGTAAGTTGGCTCTAGTCAAATTATTAGATTGATTAAGGTTGAGATTTTAGAGTTTATTTGCATTATATTCTCTAACTCATATTTCTGTCAAGAAATCATATTGACTTAAGTACAGGGGACAGGTTGAAGAGAATACTTGTCATCTTGAGTGAAGGAGACTCGGAAGAAAATCAACAACACTCATTTTTGAAGATAATACTCCAGGTTCCAGGTTTGATTGATTAAATTAATATGTTTCCAATTCAAACATATCAAGTTTGATAATTACTACATTACTAGTTGTGACAACAATCCTTGAAAGGTTCTATTACTGCTAGATACAATGAATACTTGGCAGCATGTTACCATGGAGAAATGATTGATCACAACACTAGAAGATTTTTTTTCCTATTTCTTATTATTGTATTTTTATTTTGGTTCTTGTTCCAAGCAAGTCACAAGCAATAGCTCTAAGATGGAGCCATTGTGATTATTGTTCTCATTCTTATTTTTATTATTTTAAGAGTATTATTCTTGTTTATTGTTTTTCCCTTTGTTGTCCTTGTTCCAGGAAAGTCACAGGTGATAAATCTGAGGGAAGTTATAATGATGGTTGCAGGAGACAACATATTAGATGGTCTCTAGTTTGAGACATGCAGCAGACTATCCAGATAATAAGTTGTATATGTTGGACACACCGACTACACTGAGAGGGGGGGTGAACAGTGTAGGGCTCTTTTTCCCAAAACTTTCCTCTTACACAAAACTCTTTAGTTAGCAATCACCATTTACTCATTTATTTATTTCTTTCATTTATAACTAGTTAAATGTGAACATGTATCAACAACATATATCAGCAATATATCATCAACAAATCATCACCACAAGGAACACAAAGAACACAAGATGTATGTACAATTTTCTTTTTATTACAGACTTCAATCCTTGGGGTTTTTCAGCAACAACTGAATAGAGTACAACTCTACAAGAGCACCATCTCTATAATGCAAGACTCATCTTACACCCTCAGCACCAACTGAGATGAGGCAACAATCCTCAACAGATATCAATCTGTCAACAGGTACGCAACCTGTCGGAAGTGCATCACGCGTATGTATGTGCCCTACCAGTAGTACAGCCCTCATATGTACGCGGCTAGTCTGTAATACAACATGTGTGTCATATATGAGTTACTTATGGTTTTATCTTCAAGATCAACTCAGATCCTATGCAACCAATTCATCCTTCTCTTATGTCTCTCACTGGCCAATTTGACCCATAACCAATCATAACATATCTAAGCTTTCCAACTACTTACTCATTCTCCTCAACCATACAATATGAATGCTACTCAATCATGTATAAACAATCAACATACTATAGCAATCATATCAGCACTGAATCAGAAGAGTGTTTCTCACTCCATCAACCAACACAAACCACATCAAAACAGCCATATCAAGAATGCCTCAAGCATTCACCACACAAAAAGCAATAGTATCCATCAAGACAACAATATAACCATACCAGAGTTTCTAAGGCAGATATGAGCCCATAGAATATAGATCTGGAACCTGCTTCAGTCTTCAAGAGCCAGTCATCAACTCAAACACCAATCTCCATGACTTCATCCACTGTGTGTGCCTTGTCTTCGTACAAACCGCATATGTACGCGTCCTAGCCCAGTGTAGCCCGCGTATACCTCAGAAACTAGGGTTTCTGAACCTCTAAGACTTTTGTCTTCATGATCTCAGACATGTCGAAACTTTGATGCATTCATGAGATCCTCCATACTCTCTCTCTCTCTCTCTCAGAATAGATCTTCAATCATGCTCAAGAGATACACACAAAAGATGCATACCAAAGATTGCTTTCACAAGAGACCCTTGCATCTTATTTATACTCTTCATCTTCTAGGTCACTTAACCCACTTCTAGGTTACTTAACCCATTTCTAGGTTACTTAACCTATTTTCCTCATTTTAGGGTTAACCACTTTCCATAATTAGAAAGTTCTCCATTAGGTTATCATTTAAATATTCCTCCTTGACTTTGTCACCTCACTTTAACATTTAAATAATCTTCTTTTATATTTTCACTTTACTTTATCATTTAAATAATGATTTCTTCTTTTCAAGCACTTTGACTTCTTTGACCTTTTGGGGCTTCAAGCCTACATATGAGGGTCCTTCATCTTCGTAGGGCCATAACTCTCAAACCATGAGGATTTATGTGACATTCCACATACCATCGGAAATGACATGACAAGAACTATCCATCTAGGATAGTTTCACCAACAACTTCACTGATCTTCATCTCATTATTCCACATATAAGCATGGGTTCTCCAACCATACTTCTAGGATAACTCAACCACAAAGCATATTCCCGTGAGGGATTTCACCATAAGGGGACCAATTTAGAGTTCATCCATTTGTGCACCTTATCAACAATGATAAGACAATAAAGATTCGTCTTTACATCAAACAACATTTGCATCATATACCAATGAAACATCATCCTTTGGCATCAATCAATCAATCATTCATCCTTTGACAACAATCAATCAATCATCACTTGACATCAATCAATCAATTGACATCAATCAATCAAACCATTGGCATCAATGACAACATGATTAAAAAATATTCCCCCTTTGGCATTGATGGAAATACCAACATTGATGTCAACACCAATCAATGATGTCAACATGTACACAAGGCATGCTCTACATCAATAGTCCCCAAACATATCAATGTAACTATCTCTCCCCATCAATAAACATCAATCACATCAATGTGACTATCTCGCCCCCTTTGACATCAATGGAAAAGGGTCATTCTCCCCTTGGGGATGCTCCCCCTACTTGAACTCTCCTTGGGGATGCTCCCCTTATCTAAATTCCTTTGATCTTCCTCTGAAAAATATCTCCCCTTTTGAACAAGGGATATCACTCTGATGTAATGCTGAAAATACATCTCTCATACTCCCCCTGTGACCATTGCTCCCCCTGGAATTGTGCCTCTGTGCTATTTCTTCAAGTATAGGGCTATTTACCAAGTATGCATCTGATAAATATATCCTCCTAGAACCATGGGAAGAAGAATGACTCTCCCTATGGGTATGTCTCCCCCTATCTTCTCTGCAATACAAACACATGCTTCTGCTACAAATGCTAATGCTCAAACAGATTCATAGAACAACCACTCTTTCTATGATGATCCTTGGACCTGTCCATGCATCAAACTCATGCCATACCAAACATCATGAAGAAAAATATATGTCAAAAATGAAATGGAGAATCATGAATAAAACATCAACCAAGTACATCATGTACCAAAATGTGTGTTCATCATGCACTACACCCATGTATATCAACCATATACATCAACACCATACAATGTGCCATAAGATATCATCAATGGAGTGTATCAACCATATGTCTCAACCAACATGCCAACCATGTACATCTATCAATATGACAACCATGTGCATCTACCAATGATATGCATCTTCCATAAACCAAATTCCACAACCATCAAATATCTCATGTACCAAAGTATATGATAATCAAGTAATACCAATGGTGTACTTTTACCCAAGTACTCATCATACAAACATATACCATCTATGAATGTACCAAACCTATACATGAACATGTATCACCACTTGTACCAAGCAATTACATCAACCATGCACCAATACCACAAGATGATGAATCATCATACATGTATGCCAAATCCTCCATAAAACATGTGCCAATCAAACTACTAGTAGGTGTCTTTACCAAAGTACTAGACATGTACCAATCATGCATCAATTATAGATCAAGCTATGACTTGTCAATGATGTACAATATGATCACCTCATCAACTCACCAAATACATGTCCCAATATGTAGCCCATCCATATGCCAAATGCATGCACCAAGATATCCAACAATACATGTACTAGTAGTATGCTTCAAAATAGATCAATGGCATCTATAGCTAGAATCATCATGATATATCACATGACCAAGGTGCCATAAATTCACTTCCATACCCAGCATTGTTCTTCAATAGAAAATGCCTCAATCCATACTCATGGGTTAGTGCCATGCATCCAAGATATCCCTTCATTATTTTTTATCATCGCATTACATAATCCAATATGGAATCATGAAAACCTGCAGCAAACAGTGTCAGAACCTGCAGCAAACAGTGTCAGAACCTACAACAAACCATGTCAGACCCTGTAACACAGAGTTATACCATCACATCAAGCTGCAACCCATGTGCATAGCCCTTTTCCCTAGGCTTTACCACATATACACGGCCTGTTGCACAGACAGCTCGCATATGTACGCGACCTATTCAAGGTCGGCCTATGTATGTATGCGACTGATACCACTATCACCCACGTATGCTTCAGTAGATGACACATTTGAGCCTCCTTTAAGGCTTCCATTCTTCTCTGGTTGTTCAGTCTTCTTCACCCACTTTTGAAGGTGTCCCTGCTTCTCAGAACTTGAGCTTTGAGCTTCCTCTTTTCAAAGATGTATTCCTTCCTTATTTCATTCCTTCTTCTAGTCATGCTATATGAAGTCCTCATCATGGACCTTCTTCTTGTGTTCCAGCCATCCTGGGATTTGTGGCCAAATCCACTACAGCTGTAACATCTCATGATGTGACAGTGAACAACAATGTGTCCTACTTGATCACATCTCCAACACCTTATGGTGCTATGAAATCTTCTTTCATTTCTTCTTTCATAAGATCTGCACTCCAAAGCTTTGTGACCATATTCATTACATGAATAACATTTACCATGAAAAATACTCTCATACCTTTTCTTTGGTGTCCATCCCTTTTGAGGTGTAAGAATGGCTTCTTGATGTCTTCATTGCTTTGTTTTTTTGAAACTTTTCTTTCCTTGTGTAGGTGGTTGACTTGCAACATTATCTTCATCCTTTGAGAGTGAGGTACTTACCTCATGCTTCTTTGAGGTGCTTACTTCAGCATGTGTAGCTTCTCCCTTGTATCCAAGACCTGATTTATCATTTGGTGATCTTTGACTTTCCAAGATCTCATTCAATATTTGTGAGCTATTCAAGAATTTGTTTGACTTATCTACTTTCTTTCTAAGATCAACAACTTCAGCTTCTAACTTATAATATGATTATTCCTTTTCATTTATTTGATTCCTCAATAATTCCTCTACTCTTTTGGCTTCTTCAATTTGGGTTTTGAGATGGACAATAATTTCAAAACTTTTGCTAATCTCATCATCTACCTTCTTGTCTTATTTTACATTATTTATCCTTGTGATCTCTTCTTCCTTATCTTCTAATTGAGTCTTATTACTCTCTTCTTGTTTCTTGAGCATTTCCTTTAACTTCAAGATGTGTCTTTCACTCTTCTTAAGAAACTTCTTAGTGTTATCTGAAAGATAGCTATAGTATATATAATAATGGTCATTGATATATTCATATAAACCATCTTCAACCTTATTTTGAAGTTCTAATAGTTCTTCTTATATTATTTCCATGGGATAACTACCATCAAACTCTACACAAACTATTTCTAAATTTTCTTCTTCACTTGTAGAGAAAAATTCAACATCATCACATTTTGAATCATTGCAATCAAGGGTTTGTGGAGATCAATTACCTTCATTTGAAGTGCCTTCAAGATATTCCTTTTTTCCAACATTATTTGATTATTTGTCTTCATTTGAAATGTTTTCAAGCTCACATTTAGAAATAATGCATTCAAGAGTTTTTGGAGATTCTTTACCTTTAATGATCTTGATGGAGTGGTCTTCAATATCTTCCTTCTCCTTCATGCTTTGATATGTCTCCTCTAGCTTTAGCCATAGATCCTTGGAGGAAGTGCATTGTCCCATGATCTCTTTGATAGGACTTGAGAGTCCACTAAGAATGGTCTTGATAGACAATACATCATTCTTCTTTCCTTCCCTTTGAGCTGCAAACTTTGACTTGTTATTCAAGGAAACTGATCCACCAATGGCTGCCTTCCAAATACATGCTCCCATTTCCATCAAATGCACTCTCATCTTTATTCTCCAAGTAGAATAGTTTTCCTCATCAAGGATTGGAACTTCATCATCCATTTGTATGTTTATATATCTCCTTCAAGCTTGTTAAGGTTTATAGTGAAGGCCTGCTCTGATACCAATTGTTGGACACACCGACTACACTGAGAGGGGGGGGTGAAAAGTGTAGGGATTTTTTTCCCAAAACTTTCCTCTTACACAAAACACTTTAGTTAGAAATCACCATTTACTCATTTACTTATTGTTGTCATTTATAACCAGTTAAATGTGAACATATATCAGCAATATATCATCAACAAATCATCACCACAAGGAACACAATGAACACAAGATGTATGTACAATTTTCTTTTTATTACGGACTTCAATCCTTGGGGTTTTTCAGCAACAACTGAATAGAGTACAACTCTACATGAGCACCATCTCTATAATGAAAGACTCATCTTACACCCTCGGCACCAACTGAGATGAGGCAACAATCCTCAACAGATATCAATATGTCAACAAGTACGCGAATTGTCAATAGTGCAGCACGCGTATGTATGTGCCCTACCAGTCGTACAGCCCACGTATGTACGTGGCCAGTCTGTAATATAGCCTGTGTATCATATCTGAGTTACTTAGGGTTTTCTCTTCAAGATCAACTCAGATCCTCTACAACCAATTCATCATTCTCTTATGTCTCTCTGTCAAATCTGACCCATAACCAGTCATAACACATCCATGCTCTCAAACTACTTACTCATGCTCCTCAACCATACAATATGAATGATACTCAATCATGTATAAACAATCAACATACTATAGCAATCATATCAGCACTGAATCATAAGAGTGTTTCTCACTCCATCAACCAACACAAACCACATCACAATAGCCATATCAAAAATGCCTCAAGCATTCACCATACAACAAGAAATAGTATACATCAAGACAATAATATAACCATACCAGAGTTTCTATGGAAGATCTGAGCCCATTGAATGTAGATATGGAACCTGCTTCAGTCTTCAAGAGCCAGTCATTAGCTCAAACACCAATCTCCATGACTTCATCCACTGTACGCGCCTTGTCTTCATACAACCCGCGTATGTACGCGTCCTGGCCCATTGCAGCCTGCGTATACCTCAGAAACTAGGGTTTCTGAACCTCCGAGACTTTTGTCGTCATGATCTCAGACATGTTGAAACTTTGATGCGTTCATGAGATCCTCCATACTCTCTCTCTCTCTCGGAATAGATCTTCAATCATGCTCAAGAGATACACACAAAAGATACATACCAAAGATTGCTTTCACAAGAGACCCTTTCCTCTTATTTATACCCTTCATCATCTAGGTCACTTAACCCACTTCTAGGTTACTTAACCCATTTCTAGGTTACTTAACCTATTTTCCTCATTTTAGGTTTAACCACTTTCCATAATTAGAAAGGTATCCATTACTTTATCATTTAAATATTCCTCCTTGACTTTGTCACCTCACTTTAACATTTAAATAATCTTCTTTGATTTTGTCACTTTACTTTATCATTTAAATAATGATTTCTTCTTTTCAAGCACTTTGACTTCTTTGACCTTTTGGGGCTCCAAGCCTACATATGAGCGTCCTTCATCTTCGTAGGGCCATAACTCTCAAACCATAAAGAGTTATGTGACATTCCACATACCATCGGAAATGGAATGACAAGAACTATCCATCTAGGATAGTTTAACCAACAACTTCACTGATATGCATCTCATTATTCCACATACAAGCATGGGTTCTCCAACCATACTTCTAGGATAAATCAACCTCAAAGCATCTTCCCGTGAGGGATTTCACCATAAGGGGACCACTTTGGAGTTCATCCATTTTTGTACCTTATCAACAATGATAAGAAAATAAAGATTCATCTTTACATCAAACAAAATATGCATCATATACCAATGAAACATCATCCTTTGGCATCAATCAATCAATCATTCATCCTTTGACAACAATCAATCAATCATCACTTGAAATCAATCAATCACTTGACATCAATCAATCACTTGGAATCAATCCTTTGACATCAATCAATCAAACCATTGGCATCAATGAAAACATGATTCAACAGTATACACGACCGTATACATCCGTGTACCAAAGAAGAAGAAGACGAAGAAGGGTACTTTTGTGAGAAACATGGTATCTCATATGGAGATTGATTGTAAGGAGAAAAAGGCTCCAAAGATGACCGAACAAATCCCTCTAGTGCAATTGATCACTCTTCAGATCATCGAGAAGAGATAGTAGAGCCAGAAGGGCCTACCCATAATCATTAAAGTAATTAAGAAGAGACCAGCGTGGTCCCATGAAACTTTGCAGGATGCAACATTGATGAGCCATATCATGAGGAGCAGATGACTCCGAAGATTATACAGACTTAGAGGGAGTCAAGCTTCAGAGGGAGAATGGAGACTTAGAGACTTTCAAATTAAAATGAAAGAGAGAGATGTCTTTTGGAACTAACAGACAGATTCCATGGGTTGAGAAGGCTAGATCGAAGCTTCAGAGGCTTCAAGGAGATATGAGATCTTATGGGAATATTTCCTTTCTTCATTAGACTTTGCTACAGTGACCAAGGAGGAATCCAGTCAGAAGGAATGGGATATATATATTTTCCTTGGTTCTAAGACCAGAAGGGAAGTCAGTGGTTACTTCCAATTTGATCTACAAGATCAAGCATGTTGCAAATAAATAGCCTAGAGATGTACAAAGCATGATTTTTGTCTAGATCATTCTCCCAGCAAGAGGGAGAAGACTATGACGAGACACTTACTTCAGTATATTTCTACCGATGAATAGGTAGCAGATATGTTGACCAAGACTCTATCAAGGACAAGCTTGGAGTGGTCCAAATGTTTTTCTCCATTAATGAGAATTGATGTATTCCCCAATAGTGGGAATCGATGTGATCTCCATTAGTGGGAGCTACCCCAACACAGGTTGGTATGCTACTCCAACATAGGTTGGTATGTTACCCCAACGCGGGTTGGTATGCTACTCCAATGTAGGCTGGTATGTTACCCAAGCACAGGTTGGTATGCTACTCCAACACAGGCCGGTATGTTACCCCAGTGCACGTTGGTATGCTACTCCAACACAGGTTGGTATGTTACCCCGACACAGTTTGGTATGCTACTCCAATGAAGGATGGTATGTTACCCCAGCATAGGTTGGTATTATACTCCAATGCAGGGTGGTATGTTACCCCATCATAGGTTGGTATGCTAATAGAACACAGACTGGTATGTTAGCCCAACGCAGGATGGTATGCTACTCCAACGCAGACTGGTATGTTACCCCAGCGCAGGTTGGTATGCTACTCCAACAAAGGCTAGTACACTACTCCAGTGAAAGTGAAAAACCTCTTATGATGTATGGATTCATGAAATTCAACAAGACAATGGTCGAGGTGTGCAGAAGAACATACACACTGATGATGATCATGCTAAGAGGAATACCTTCCTCGTTAAGAGGGAGTGTTAAATTTTTGAGTCAGATTCTATGTGAGTTGACCAATTACTAGTCCTACATGAACTAGATGCCAACCCGTAGTGTCGGAAATGATTCCTAGTTAGAGTGTTGATCAATAGCATCAAAGGTTACTAGTTGGAGGGCCAACCAATAGTGTTGGAGGTGTTTTCCAGCTAGATGGCTATTGTGCAGCTATGAGGGTGATACTTGATCGGTTTGATCATATGATAGCTTGTGTGGTTATGGTGATGCTACTTGTAGACTGGTCCGCAAGACCATGTGAGCCTTTCTCATGCCATGTGAGATGGATGGATGTGTTTCAGACCACTACATTAAGAACATCTTAGTTAATACCTCCCTAGATAAGAGGGAGTGTTGGTGTTTTGGTAGTTGCGGGAGGTATTAACCTCCATGTGTAACCTATGACTTATAATATAATATTTTGGAAGAAGGTTAACCATTAAACAAATGTGTGGAAACCCTAGAAGACAAGTCAGCCTGGCTGAATAAATAATATTAGAATATTATCTTCCAAAAATACAAGTCGACTCCATAGGAAAAAGATAAGAAGAAAATATAATTACTAGAAATTCAGGTCGGCCCAGCCAAAAAAGTCACTAGACATATTAATATAAATAGAGGTCGTTCTAGCTCATTTGAATACCCATTCAGAGTGCAAGTCTTGTGGAGAGTTGTAGTTATAGTTGCAACTCCAGCTGCAAGGAGGAATAAGGGTGTATGGTCATCTCTTGGTCTTGGTCTCTCTCTAGCGATATCAAGTGTTGTACTTTGTGATTCTCTTGGAGATTATCTTGGTGATACTCTTGGTGAAATTATTGCTAAGTATGGTGCAAGGTTGAAAGAGAAGTGCAGTTGCAACTATGTATGGTACTTTTTCAGTGGATATGAAGACTCTCTCTCTCTTGTGCGCTACCCTTGGAGAAGGAGTGCTCTACTTGTCTTGAGTTGTTGTTGTAGTTAGAAACTAGGGTTTATCTGTTGGTTCTGGAGTAGGCTTGTCGGAATTATTCTAAGTAAAGGTTAGTGTGCTCGGGGCTAGCATATGTAAATGTCTATGGTTGGGTGGCAATGATGTGAAATTTTCTATGGTTAAACGAGCATACCAAAATTTTAACAAGTATCACTTCAAGAAAACTCCAAACTGAGTCTAAAATTCATAGAGGACTGACACTATATGAGTCAGTATCACTTTAGGAAAACTTCAAACAAGTTCAAAATTTGCAGAGGACTGACGCCAGATGATTTAGTATCATTGAAGGAAAGAACCCCCAAAATACACTCAATCCACTATGCTTGGTCGAGGTTTGAAGGGGTTATCTCCTCTACTCTTCCTTGTGTGACCTCGTCTTTAGCTCATGTGTGAGAGGCTCCTGACACTGCCTATATGAAAATTGGAGTTTCACTCCCTATCACAGACTCCTAATGTTTCTTTTCATGGCCTTAGAGAGTTACCTCTCCAACCTAATCCAAGGCCCTGGCCTAAACTACTTAGAGGACTCTAAAAATAAAATTTCTAATGATTTTTAGATTAAGCATCAATTTTAGTTGTCTTTTTTACTCAAGGGAATGAGAATTAAACTCATGATGTTTGTATGAATCAAGAAGGAAACTCTTTAAAAACATTGTGCTTAAAGAAACAACTTGTTTTTCAAAAGAAAAGGTGCAATACACTTATTTTTACAAAATTTTCAAAACGAAAAATGATATAGTTTTGTCTGTATGAAAGATCTAGGAACTTTGCAAGCAAGATTCTTTTCTTTTTATAGAATGCTACTCAAAACTAAAAATAACTTCTTTTTAAAAACAAGAGAAAAATGCATAATAGGCCTAAGTGCTATAAAATGAGTTATTTTCTTGAAAACTTAAAAGGCAAGGAAATAAGAGAAGAAACAACCAGTAATGAAGGTAATTTTTTGTATTTTTGTTCCTAAAAGGAAATAAAATGCAATTACCATGCAATTTTGATTTTCTTTCATGAAAAAAGGAAAAAAGGGTAGAGAGGAAGACACAAGACAACCTAGGGTCATTGGGAACACAACAAATAACTGGGAGTAAAACACAACCACACAAAGACTAACCTTTCAACCCACCTAAAAACCTTATACACAAAAAGATCAACAAATCAAAGAGCAAGAAACTTTTAATCAAAAACTTAAGTTTACAGATGCTTGATATGAATTTCAAAGACAAAAACAACTAGAGAAGGTTCAGGCAAGGTTGAACATTCAACCCAGAACTTCCTAGACACCAGAAAATGTCCTAAAGAACAATTTTCCAAAAGTGTACGCGACTGTGTACAGTTCAAATCGTGTATGTAAGCTAATGTTACTAAAGAAACACGCATATGTATGTGTTTTATACATAGGAAAAGAACATACAAATCAGCAAAAACCCAAAAAGGAGAAATTGCATAAAATTTAGGAGGTTTCTAGAGACTTGGAAATACCTATGAGGTAGTAAATTCTAGATAATAAGAAAAGAAAACAAGAAAAATAGTAAACCACGAGATCCATAAAATTGACCCAAACTAGGAGAAAAGATCCCCAGTATTGTCTCCAACTCTGTTATGGAAATCTAAGTCCTATGGCTTTGGGTCACATGCAACAACAGAGCAGTTCCCTCAAAAGAATTCTCTCAAACCTTAATTAGGTATTTAATTAAAAGTACCTACTTGCAGTAACTAAATTTAGGAAGAAAGGAAAGAGAACATACCTGGAATCTAATGTTTGAAGTCAATCACGTTCGAGGTCTTTCGCTTCATAACTCCTTCACAATGATCTTCTAAAAATCCTGCAAACAAAGAAGTATGCAACTGCAAGAAGGTGGTTATCCACTAACTAACTAAATATAATCAATTCACTTTCTATGTTAGATTCAAAATAAGATACAAATAATCTCATCAAAAGCATGAATTAACAAAGAGAAGTGGAAGAGAATGAGAGTTTTTTTATTAATAACAACAAAAGGAGTTGGTTACAACCTTCAACTGTTGTCGCATGATCCTGGAATGAGGCTCCAAGTTTCTCCACCCAAGGCCTGAGATGACAAGTGCTACCTCCAAATGTTTTTGTTCCAGTGGGTCCAAGGAAGTAATGGATTTCTTCCTGACAAGATAATTGGAAACAAAAATCTTGAAAACAAGGGTTTTCAGGGGGGGAAGACAATATCAAAAGTAAAGAGAAACAGGGGCTTGCAGGGCTATAAGGAAATTGTCAGCATAAGTTTGCATCTCTTTGATATGTTTTTCCTCCATCCCAAGGCTCTCTTTTATACTTCCTATTGACAATTGGAGTAGTTATGAACGGGCTCTAGGAGTTCGGGTACCTAGGGAACTCGTCAACTCCGACCGAAACATCGGGATTTTTTTTTTCCAATTAAACATGTACATGGCGTGTTGAATAGCAAGGCCTGTATGCACATGAGTTGCTTTAGGGGGAGTCGCGTACATCTAGAAAAATGGGATTTTTTAAGATGTTTTTAGGGAGGAAAAGGGGGATTTTTCTCCTGCAAACAAGTAAAGGGATGTAACTAAGCCTAATGAGTCGTCGTGAGCATATCCAGTGTCAAATGACTCTATAACACTCTCCTTTACAAATTATCTCTCTTATATATCCAATTTGATATAAGGTTAATTACATAACTATCTAAACATCAACTAACTTTCTTCACATAATTTTATCAAACTACATTTTTTGAAAAACATATATAATCAACTAAACATAGTGAAACATAAACTCTTACTTCATTATATTATTATTTTGATTTATATTATACAAACAAATACATCAAATTCTATAAATTTCCACAAAGTTCTTTTCTATAATAATGCAAAAGTTTAAGATGGTGCACAAATTTGAAACATCTCAAGCCAATTCATGTTATCATCCTTGGAAAACATGACCACATATAAATTCAAAGATTCCTAAAAAAATCATGTATTCCAAAGACTACTACTTATCATGCCTACACACCGCCCAAAAAAGGATCTTATAACTAGCTTTCTTGTTAATATAAACAAGTGTTGCAATGCAACGTAGTCCATGTCGAACCGAAATCGCCATGTCGAACCAAAATTGCCAAAGATTTTCTTGGTGATTCTTGTTAGACTCAGTGTGACGACTAAGGGAGTTGGTTAGAAACGGAAAAGACCACTCAGACTGCCAAGGAAAAATCCCAACATGGAAAGGAAAGAATCGGCTCCTTCTTGCAACAGGTTGATTATTTTATTAGAAAATGGTTTTTTTTAAATTAAACAGGTTAACAATGAATTTGAAAGGTTAACAATGAATTTGAAAGCTTAAAAATGAATTTGAAAGCTTATTTTAGTTTCCAGTATATTGAAAATTAGTTTCCAATATATTGAAATGAATGAAGCTTGAATTGAAAGCTTATTTTCATTTCAGTATATTGAAATGAATGAAGTTTGAATTGATTTTATGCAGGCAGAGGAGAAGGTGAAGGGCTTTGTGGGCACTACGCAAAGCGCCATGGAGGTTATGAAGCATCCTTTGGGTGAAGCATCCTTTGAGTGAAAGTGAGGGGGCTGGAAATGATGGGGATCAAAACAAGTGAGAAGGGATTTTTATCTTTCCTTGACTTTATGTTTTGTCTTGGCTCATCTTCTGAAGACCGATTACAATAGTTCTTGAATTTATTATTATTAAATGTTTGATATGAAAACAGATTGGAAGGAAAATAACCGTGTAGTTTCTTTAACAATAGTCTACATTCTTAACCAAGTAAAGAATAATTATGAAAGTCTGTTTTGGACGTGAAATAAAACTACCTAGGCAATTTCTTTACGATAAGTAAAGAACAATCAAGAAGGTCCCTTACACACAGATGGAAAGACAATAATTTTGCAATTCCTTCAGCAATAGTGTACATTCTAAGAATTTGTCAAAGTACGAGGAAGAAGCCATCTTTAAGTTAAGTTGAAGGACAAGATATTGCATAGGCAATTTCTTTACGATAAGTAAAGCACAATCAAGAAGGTCCCTTACGCACAGATGGAAAGACAATAATTTTGTAATTCCTTTAACATTAGTGTACATTCTAAGAATCTGTCAAAGTATGAGGAAGAAGCCATGTTTAAGTTAAGTCGAAGGTCAAGATACTGCATACTTGTTTGAAGAGATATTTCAAGATATTGCATACATGTTTGAAGGGATACTATGGTGACCTTCAAGCTTACCCTTGATGAGATGGCAGCAGCGCGCACCGAAGGCCACAACAATTCATAAGACTACCACATTTTAGTCCTATTTTTATAGGCAATGCAATCAGGAGCATGATAACTAGACTAGACTGTCATCACTGAAATTAGAAGAAACCCAAATCAATGCAAGACTGAAACATATCAATCAGGAAACAAAAATCTACAGTGTTTATACTATCAAGCAATGCAACTAGAAATAAGTAGTAACTACACCAACTAGACTATGCAAAATAGTAATGGTTCCAAGCACTAGACAGTTATAATTAACAGTAGTATCACAAAGTAGTAGGATCATGGTTTTGTAGAAATGGTACACTAGAGGCAACATGTATATTTTTAATTGTTATCTATATGGATGATCAATATAGAAGTAATATGCATAAAACCCTCTCTATTGTTCTTGTATGTAACCTTCGTTGAGCCCTTTACAGAGAATTCAGACATGTAACTAGCACATTTTACTCCCAAGCTCATGAAGAATCTTACTTAAAAAACTCGAAGACATCAGTTAGATTTCTGAAATAGAAGTTTTTTTACAAACGAAAATCTTATATTAAAATGTATCAGTATCCCTTACAATCTACATCCAAATGGTTTATGTCTTATACAGAAGGCAAGAGACCAAAACATTCTTTCACTGAATGGATGCAACTCAACTCATATGCCAGGGAGAGGGGTATACAACAATAACAAACATGAGACTGGAAGTGAAAATAGTTTAGGTAACCAACCAAACATGAGAATCGACCGATGGATCAATTTATGAATTGGTTTACTAAAAAATACAAATATGAAAATTTTAATGAAAAAAATATATATTCATGCACATCAATGTAAATCTAAAGATTCAGAACCATTAGAGACAAAAAAATGTGAATTCTACTCATTTATACACTATGTAAGGGTCCAAAGATTCCAAACCATTAGAGACAAAAAATGTGAATTCTACTCATGAAAAATGTGAATTCTACTCATGTGTACACCATGTAAGGGTGAATATTAGTTGGATTTCACATTTGAAGTGGAATTCTTTAAATTGATTCTACTGAATGGGGAGCTTAAGATCAAAACATTATCCTTTGTATTTAAAATTAACTCAGGGTTTCAGGGCATACAAATTACAAACCATGACATGTAATAATTGTGCACCAGTAAGCTTCAAACTCAACATTCCTTTGTAAATCCCTTACACAATAGAGAAGATTCATGTGTACTTCATAATTCATACAACTAATGTAATTTAGACCCAACAATGTCTTGGACTTTCGTTATTTGAAACTTCACCATATGACTATTACATATTGCACCTTCATTCTGGCTTGTCTTTACAGCAAAGAGGAAGAAAAGCCCACACTCAGACTGGTTCAGAATGGAACCAACTAAAGCGGCCAGTTCATACCAGTTCATACCAAACTGGCCAGTTCCTACATTGAACCATCCAGTTCAATACAAAACCAACCTCTGAACCAATTTAATAGCCAGGTTCACTGTGTTTGGATGACAACAGAGAAGATGATGAGGCAGAATCAATAGATTGGATGGCCTCTTAGACCTCTCAACAGTGTTCAACAATGGTTAGAAAAATAATTTTTTTCATCAGTGTTACATAGGGTTGTGCCCCCCCAGGTGGGGGATGTGTCTCCCATGATTTCTACAATTCTAGGAAGGGAAAAATCAGTGGGGAACGTTTCCCCACATCCCCCATTTGGGGAAACTCAGGGAGGGGTTCCCTTTTGTGGGGGACTCCTATGTGTCCCCCCACAATTTTTGCCCAATTTTTTCATGCCTTCATTGTTCATGTTTTTGTAACTTGTCATTGTTTCTCATATATTTAAATTTTTTTTTTTTTATTCTGGACATGGTCCCCTATGTTGAAGACCACGGTGTTTTTTGTAATGTTTCCTAAAATGTGGGGGGGTCTCAACACATCCCCTAGACACATTTTCTTGTTCCCAGGTACCCCCGACCTAGAAACTCAATGGAAGATTTCTTTTAATTTGTAAATGTGTTTCATCATGAAATAAGTCATTCTTTAGAATCTACTGGATTAAATAACTTTGGAGATGGGAAATTTATCCATAGCTATCACTTTGGCAATAAATTACTATGACAACCTTTCAAAGGTGGAAAAGGCCACTACAGATTATCAACATTAAGGGACAAGATCTGATCGAAAGAACCCTGGAATGACAACCATCTCAAAATAATGATTGGTACAGATGGGCCGAAAATGAGAAATTGGTCTTGTTATCAGAAAGTAAACAAAGGGAAATCGGAAATTTGGCAATTAGCGGACAAGCCAAAGGATCAATGCCAAAAGGATAAAATTGGTTCTAGTGTAAAAGGGTGGTTGAGGAAGGGAATGCACTGGACCAGGAAGCCTCTGGCTTAGGCTTCCAGAATCCATTCCACTCCAGACCTCAGAAACGTTTCATTATTGCAGCTCAAATGAAGAAATACATTCATCAAGCCCTAGCAGGCCTAGGGGTATGGTTGATTTACATGAGATTATTCTAAAGAAAAGCCATAAGAATACTCTAAGCGAGTTGCGAGAAGGTATGGTAGTAATAGAGGCAAGGTTGATCAGGATCATGAGCAATGTTTTTACAAGGGGGGAAGTTCACAGGAATGGAGTTGTTATTACCGAAGTTGATGGCATGTGGATAACGCAGATTGAAATCCTACTGGAGGACCAAATGCATGTACCAGTAATTATCCAGGAGAAATCAACAAAATGAAATAGTTGAGGCGAAGATGGTACAACACCCCAATGGTTAGATATTTTATCAGTTCTCCTTCTGTTATAGTTAGTAAAAGTTATGTTATAGTTAGTAAAATAATAGTTCAAAGTGCATTTTGGGCAATCTATTGTTAATGAATATTATGAATGGTATTTGGGCCAATGTCACCATCAGAAATAGTTGTAGAATGAGATTAATCATCAGTTGGATGAAAAACCAGTTATGTATATTTTGTTCTTGTCTAAACAATGGACCTTAAGGGGGAAAATATTTGTCTAGACTCTAAACCGTTTATCCCATTTTGCAATCTTCCTAAGAAACTTTCAATCAGTATAAAATATTACAGTATCATAGCATAGAATAGCTTAAAGCGGGATAATATCCAACCTAGTAAGAAGATTGTCCCTTAATAGTTGATACAGATCCAAAATCATGCAGATATAAAAGAAGGGAACCAAACATCTTTCATCTTTGAATTAAAAATATTCCCATATACACTCAGGGTAACATGTTTTTCCTAAAGATCATGTTTCCAAGATGGAAAGCTAAAATCTTTTTGGGTTTGTAGAAGCTCTTATCTAAAGATAGATACTTTCCTTGAACAAAATAACCTAACTACGAGAGTACATATTAGATGCATTGTATGAACATTTAGTTTGACTTTGAGCATATCAAAGTTTCAAACTTCAGAACAGCTACAAATAAATCTTTTACTTCCAACTTTGTAATCATTTCCTTAGTTTGTAGTATGTACCCTGAGGGGAGCCAAAGTACAAGAATTCGTGTTGCAGATATCACTACAAGACATTAGGCCCAGGGAACAGTTTTCCAGAGCTCCTTAAAAAAGGTGAGAAAGGGAGGTGGCCATGTTGTTGGTCGTGTACCTTGGGGACAGTTTTACTCTAGGGTGAAGACCCCACGCAAAGACTTTATTATCATATTCTCTGCATTGATGATCATCTACGCAAGTAAAAAAATTATCTTCACATAGTGAAGCCAAGATAACTTATTTTTAGCACTAGAAGACCAATCACTTCCCAAAGGCTTAAAATCACATTGGTTGGTTTCCAGTTCTTTTAAATACACCAGAATCCTAAGAAGAAAAAGAATTTAATTTTTACCTATGAGATGGTGCATCAGAGAAAACAAGGAATGGTTGATAATGATGTCCCACATGCGGATCTTTAATCCCAATGCTTGTACAAGGAAGCATTTTATGACCTTTGTTTACATGGATGAATTTTTGCCAGAAGAAAACCCAGAAACTTAAAAGGCTAGATATAGATATGTGAGTAAACTAGAGTTTATTTGCCTTTGATTACCTGGGCTCCCACTCAATGCAAGCAATGGTAGACACAACTCCATCTGATCACCAACCCAATGACTGTTCAATTGCATGGGAAGTGGGCTTCCATCTCTCACCAAATCATCCTACAAGTTCGATGTCTCTCATTTGAAGAACCCAACGTCTCTCAAAAGCATTAGGCAAATAAAGAATTTAATCCCAAAGCCCGGAAGAAGATTGGGTTGAATTAACTAGTAGAATGATACCATTTCCAAAATAGCATCTTCCTTTGTGTATATGGCAAGCAACTTCTACCATAGAAAGTGAGATGAATAAACAATGGTTGAAGAAATGATTGTACATCTGGTTAACAAGACATTAGACGCACAACCTTCCAATAAGTAATTGTCATCCAGGACTACAAAACTTGCAAGCAGTGAAAATTGTTGAGGTGCACAAAGCAAAGGGAGCCCAAATTTGAGACATCTACAGTTGCTAAAAGTCAAGGACATATCATCCAAGCAATTATCTACAGCCATGGCTACCAAGCATAACCCTAAGTGAATAATTGTTATTCAAGCTACCATAAATATCACTGGAAAGCCAAAAATGGCTCATTAGTATGTTGACCATTATAACATCGTCTTCCAAGCCTATGAGAACATGATGACTACTGAGCATAAGAAAGCAATGTAGATTCCCCAGACTATACAATGGCAAGGAAGGAAATGAAAGGCAGAATAAATGAAAAT